>JAXQQM020077036.1:0-14757 GCA_034641835.2 Pinus albicaulis | reverse complement strand
AAAGATTGATCCAGAAACACTTCAACGTTTTATCCAGGAGGCTGAAGCTTATATTTATTATATTACAGATCTGCAACTGATAAACATATGAAAACAGAGATCTATAATGAGACAAAATGCCCAAAGGGCTCTTTATTACTTTCCCCTTGGGGATTTCAGCAATACATGAGAATGCCGGAGCAGATCTGAGTTTTACTGCAGCAGATCTGAAGAATGATTCAGAATTTCTGAAGCAAACTTCAGTATCAGATCAGAAATATACTTGGATTGGTTGGCCAATCCAAGGATTACCCTCAATCAGAGATCTAACTCCAAAATGATGCCAAAAACTCTGGAATGCTGCTCCCTCAGCAATAACGCAGATTTGGGGAAAGAACTGCGTAGTATACCATGAAGAACATATAGGCCTGATGCTAAGATCTAATAATAAGCTCCAATATCTCCCAATCTGATCCTCCAAAGGAAAGAGAGACTCTCCCTCTGAAAAATAAGAGAAGGAGGTGGTGTCGCAAAGTCACCACGACAACACCCTACAACACAGTATTACGCTGCTGCAGCAATAACGCTGTCCTGGAGGATGATGCTAAGAAAATAACCTTGCCTGAGCAGGCACTCGAAGTCCCCCGAGGCTAAGGGTGAGATCTCCGCACGGAGACACTCGGTGCACTAAACAGTGCAGCAGACGGGCTAAACAGCCAGCGTGCCAAAGAAAGACAAATGTCTCACTCAATAATCAATAATCCAAGAATCCAAGCATGAATCAAATGAGGAGGCTCCTCCATCTTTTATAGTGTTGGCTTCCCTCCAAAACCCAATGTAGCCTCTCTCTCTCCTCCACATCCTCATCCTTATCCACATTCTCATCCTTATCTGCGCAAAAGCTTGGAGAAACTTCTAGAGTGTCCATAGTCCCCCTCCTCCACGTGGTGTTGGGTCCCCCCTTGACTCCCACTTAAGTCACAACGTTGTGCTACTAGGTGGATGTCTTATTTCATTTAAGTGAGTTTAGACCCTCTTTATTCACTTTTTATTTACTTACAAACTATAGGTGGCAAAATAAACAAAATAGAATATTTCAATTTGCTGTCGCAAATTAGGAATATTACAGTCCCCCCCGGCAAAATGTTGTTTGCCCTCAAGCAACTACCTGAACAAGTCTCCTCCTAGCGGATGCTCTCCACCGACACTGCAAAATATGCCTGGGTCCCAGATGCGCCATTGAATCTCCCCTGTACTCTGCATCATCCTGATATGAAGGGATCTCTCAATGCCAGGATCCCAAACTGATCTCTCATGGTACCAGCCAACCAACAATCCTCCCGGATCCCATCGCCACCATGGCCAATAATAGCCCAAGTCCCATGGCTCGAACTGTGCACTGCCTCTAGCTATGACTGATGAAGACCATGACTCCGACTGTGCTATATCTGTCATGGTGTAAGCTGTCCCATCGACTGTGTACCAGCTCACCACCTCTCTCCACTCAAGGCATGAAGTGAGGAACATCTCTCTCATGTGGGTCCTCCATCCCCAAGCAATCATCCAAACAAAATGAGCCACCTCCCGACAAGGCAACTCCTGAAAATCTCCTCCCACCTCAAGCTCTGGTAATGAAGGTGGGCTGAAAATCTGATCTTGGCAAGCATCATAGCTTACCCCATGCTGTCTTTCTCTCCACTCATGACAAGTGTAGAGTGTATGCTGATCTTGGGCTGCAAAATCATTGCCCTCCAATGGCAAAGTGAAGAACAATCCTCCCAAGAAGGTTCCTCCAACAATGAAGAACATGCTGGCCCAAAACAATTCATCCATGAAGAATAGGACATGTGCATCATGGATCATCCTAATGAGATGTTTGCTGAAGGTGTTACATGAGGATACATAATGCAAACAATCTCTCACAAGGATACAACGTAGTCTCATCCACTGCAACTTCAGAAAATTACATGGCAAGCAATGTGCAAGATTCATCACATCTACTAATGGATAGTAAATGGTTGAATATGACAACAACATAAGACCAAACACTTGCCCATGGCTGTACAATGGATGAATATCAATCTCATGGCCCACCTCAAAAGAGAACACATATGTAGTAGTGGTGGCCATGCCCCCTCCCATGCTCCCATTAGAACATGTAGTGCAAAGAATGTGAGAATTCTTCCCACTCAAAGACACATCCAACTCATGTGTCTCCCTCATAATCAAGCCTCCCATACAAATCTGATCTATATCAGCAAATGGAGACATGATCAGCGGCAAAATGAAGGAAACACTGAAGGTTACATGTGATGAAAAGAGGTACCAACAACTTCCCCAACAAGTACAACGCAGTTTTACAAGT
Organism: Pinus albicaulis; assembly: GCA_034641835.2. Taxonomy (NCBI): domain Eukaryota; kingdom Viridiplantae; phylum Streptophyta; class Pinopsida; order Pinales; family Pinaceae; genus Pinus; species Pinus albicaulis. Next base: position 12,413 of record JAXQQM020077036.1, on the reverse strand, counting down.
TGCTGCTTGATAAGAGTACAAGGCAAAATGTTTATGTTAACCATGCATGTCTTCATATGATACATGATATAGTGCTGCAAATGAACATACATGAGGTGATAAAACATTTTCGCAAGGCTACAAAAGAGATGGTTGCCTCCATCATGTAGATTGGCCCAATAAAACTCATGGAGCAATATGACAAGCTTGCCCCCTTGTGAAGCAATGCACTGCATAGGAATGGCAAGAGTGTGCAAATCAATGAATGTATAGAAAAACTCCTCACCATATGCTGGAAGCAAGATGGTACATGGATCCATAAATGAGTCCTCCATATTATTTTGGCATGCTATGAAGAAGAATGAACCATGTGCTACAAGAAGATAATCCTCCTTATGCTTGGAAATCCAAGTTAAGAAGAATATGCCATAGTGATAAATGTCTCTATCATCATTACCTCCTCTAAGTGCAACAAATATGAAGTGATCCTAGGACCTATGGGTTATAGATCCACCATGTCTCTGTTGGGCACACTTCATCCATAAATCTCTGCTCCAAGGTGACAATGTTGTGAGCTCATGCAAGTAAGCTCCTGTCAATACAAAGCTCTGTTCTTTGACATGCTCCTTGTCAAAGACTCCTCTAATAATGCTGCAACAAATATGGAATACCTCCCAAGATGGGAGTGCTTCCCAATCATCATCAAAGACCAAGGAGATAGTGCCATCTCCTCCTCCTGCAACATCATACAAAGTGTGAGAGCAAATCTGCCCTTGCTCTCCCAAAAACAAACCAAGCAACAAGACATTGTGTTGCCTCCCCATACCTCCATCATACCAATCATGTGATGAAGACACAATGAATGATATGAGTATCATATCAACACCATGCATCCATACTCTATGTTGCTCAATGATGCAAGTATCTAGCCATCTTTCCTTCATCCTTCGACTCTTAGGAAGAGTGTTTGCCAAGTGATGGCCAAACTCTTTCAAGAGTAACCAGTGCAGCCAAGCCTCCTGCTGCTCGGTATCATAGATCTGCAAGTACAAGTGATGGCCAAACTCCCTCAAGAGTAACCAGCGTAGCCAAGCCTCCTGCTGCCTGGTATCACAGATCTGCAAGTAGCCTCCTAACTCCTTGCTCATCATCCCCATCCACTCAATCACTTGTGGATGCCTCCTTCTTCTCCTCATCCTGGTACTCCTCCCATGAGGGCTACCATCCTCCCAAATCAAATTTTTGACTTCGCACTTCATGGGATTTTGAAATATAAACTTCTCAAGGATCAATGAGACCCTATCAAGAATCAAATAGGTGGTAGGCAAAAACCTCCCATCATGATGTGTATGGCTCAAGGGATGTCCAACACAAACATGAGAGATGTTATCCATCCTAAGATGTCCTCCATCTTCTATCTGCTCTTGTGAGAAGGGAAGAAAGTCATTGCACCCCATGGTGTTTCGAAGTGCATCTCCAGTGAGATCTCTCCTTGAGGCCTCCCCTCCATCCATGTTGCACAGTGCAATGCAACCAAGTTGCTCTCGATTTGCATTTGGAACTTCTTGTAGAGCTGCAAGAGTCCCATCCTCAAAAGTGTCGGCTGCCCCAACTGTTGATGCATGTGGCTGCTCTTCCCTGAGTGTGACAGCATTTTCACAAGCCTCCTCAAGAGGTGATGTGATCTCTTCTTCTTGATGAGAATTGGAAGCGCATGGTACTTCCTCTTCTTTTTCTTCAATCTTCTTGACCTCCTCAACAGTGGATGCATCTTTTCTGGATCTGAAAAAGAATAAACTCTCCTTTTTCACCGTTCCGGTCTTCTTGGGCTTAGACTCACAGGGATTAGTGGATCCCTCATGCATGGGAAAAGGTGACCTCCCCGTGGTATGCTGCAACCTTGATTTCGGCATGCTAGAAACTCCTCTGTTACCATTGTACCTTCCTCCTTCATCCAATCTGAGCTCACAGTAATCTTTGAAAGGCAACGCTGCTTTGAAGTCTTCCCCCTTAGACTTCCATTCTTGGAAATAATCTCCAAAGGGTATATGATCATGCTGCCTCGGTACTTCAGGTAAGAATGTAGGCATTGTGATCCTCATATTTGCCATAGATAGCTAGCTCCACAGGCTGAGCCAGAACTATGCTCTGATACCACTGTAATATCCCAAAAATGGATTCTTCAGCAGATCATGCCTGAAAAACGCATTCTTCAGGTATGAGGGCTTCAGCTATCATATCATATCTCTGAAAATGTTCAGCAACCAAAATAAATAGCAGCAGCAACCTTTTATTCAGTTATGATGGCTTCAGCTATCATAGAATATGTCTGAAAATGCTCAACAACCAAAAGAAATAGCAGCAGCAACCTTTACTCGGCTTTTAAGGGCAAAAAGGTGGGGAAAAGTGAGGATTTTGGCCCTAAAATGAGTGTATAAGGAATTCTGCGTAAAATGACGGGTCAAGATTCTGGAATATGTTAAATAAGGTTAAGAGGGACGTCCATGTCGAATTTCAGCTCAAACAAAGGCGTTTTACTAAGTTAAACAGTTCCTCCTTCTCGACTAGTCAAATAAAACCCTGATTTCCCAAGACTTTGAGTATGCAGAATTTTACTGAAGCAAGGGCAGCGTATTTTCTGAAGGTATGAGATGTAAATCACTATGAATAATCAGAGAATGAGTTTAAGAACAAGGCATAGGCTTTCAGCAGGGTTAAACGACAGTTTTATATAGAAAACCCCTCACCATAGAGGTACCGCAAGACAAAGATTGATCTAGAAACACTTCAGCGTTTTATCCAGGAAGATGAAGCTTATATTTATTATATTATAGATCTGCAACTGATAAACATATGAAAACAGAGATCTATAATGAGACAAAATGCCCAAAGGGCTCTTTATTACTTTCCCCTTGGGGATTTCAGCAATACATGAGAATGCCGGAGCAGATCTGAGTTTTACTGCAGCAGATCTGAAGAATGATTCAGAATTTCTGAAGCAAACTTCAGTATCAGATCAGAAATATACTTGGATTGGTTGGCCAATCCAAGGATTACCCTCAATCAGAGATCTAACTCCAAAATGATGCCAAAAACCCTGGAACGCTGCTCCCTCAGCAATAACGCAGATTTGGGGAAAGAGCTGCGTAGTATACCATGAAGAACATATAGGCCTGATGCCAAGATCTAATAATAAGCTCCAATATCTCCCAATCTGATCCTCCAAAGGAAAGAGAGACTCTCCCTCTGAAAAACAAGAGAAGGAGGTGGTGTCACAAAGTCACCACGGCAACACCCTACAACACAGTATTACGTTGCTGCAGCAATAACGCTGTCCTGGAGGATGATGCTAAGAAAATAACCTTGCCCGAGCAGGCACTCGAAGTCCCCCGGGGCTAAGGGTGAGATCTCCGCATGGAGACACTCGGTTGCACTAAACAGTGCAGCAGACGGGCTAAACAGCCAGCGTGCCAAAGAAGACAATATGTCTCACTCAACAATCCATAATCCAAGCATGAATGAAATGAGGAGGCTCCTCCATCTTTTATAGTGTTGGTTTCCCTCCAAAACCCAATGTAGCCTCTCTCTCTCCTCCACATCCTCATCCTTATCCACATTCTCATCCTTATCTGCGTAGAAGCTTGGAGAAACTTCTAGAGTGTACATAGGCCCCTCCTCCACGTGGTGTTGGGTCCCCCCTTGACTCCCACTTAAGTCACAACGTTGTGCTACTAGGTGGATGTCTTATTTCATTTAAGTGAGTTTAGACCCTCTTTACTCACTTTTTATTTACTTACAAACTATAGGTGGCAAAATAAACAAAATAGAATATTCAATTTGCTGTCACAAATTAGGAATATTACATGCTGATTTTACATCCATTTAATAAACCTTGAATCCTTTTGAGCAAGTAAATACTAGAAACATTCTTATGGCTTCCATTCGAGCTACTGGTGCAAAGGTTTCTTCGAAGTCAATTCCTTTGATTTGCGAGTATCCTTTGCAGAGACGTCTGGCTTTATTTTTGATGATTTGTCCATCTTCATTCATCTTGTTTTTGAATACCCATTTTGTTCCAATTATATTTTTATCTTTTGGGCGAGGTACCAGTTTCCAAGTCTCATTTTTTTCGATTTGAGACATTTCTTCTTCCATGGCCTTTATCCAATGAGGATCTTTGCTTGCTTGAGAAAAAATTTCAGGTTCTATTAAAGATAATAGAGCCACACCATCTTTTCTTGGGGTGCTTATCATCCTTCTTCGAGTTTGGATTCCTTCATCTATATTTCCAATGACCTATTCTTTTAGATGATATCTTTGAACAAACTTGATCTTGGAGGGAGTTTGTGAAGATTCATTTTGAGGTTCTTCATTTTGAGGTTCTTCTTCTTCACCTTGTTCAAAGAAAGGCTCAACTTCATGATCTTTAATTCCTTGTTCTGGAAGGCCTTCATCAGTCTTTACGTCAATGCTTTCCACTATTCTTCGTAGACGATAGTTGTAACATTTGTAAGCTTTGCTCCTAGTGGAGTATCCAAGAAATATTCCTTCATCAACTCTTGAATCAAATTTACCTGGTTAGTCATCATATATTTTTATGAAACATTTGCTTCCAAAAACCCTGAAATATTTTATTGAAGCAGGTCTTCCTTTCAATAATTCATAAGGAGTCTTTTCATTATTTGGTCTTAGTTGAGTTCGATTTAAGGTGTACACTGCGGTGCCAACTGCTTCTCTCCAAAATTTTGGTTGCAAATTGGCTGCTAGTAGCATTGTCCTTGCCATTTCTTGAATGGTTCGGTTCCTTCTTTCAACTACTACATTTTGCTGGGGTGTCCTAGCAATAGAGAGTTCTCTTTCGATTCCATGCTCTTTATAGAATTTATCGAACTCTTTTGAGGTGAATTCTCCTCCTCTATCTGTTCTAAGACATTTAATCTTAGAATCTTTCTCATTCTCAATGAGAGCCTTAAGATTTTTAAAACATTCAAATGCTTCGGATTTATATTTTATGAAATATATCCACATCATTCTAGTATAGTCATCAACAAAAAGAGCAAAGTACCTTTCACCTTGAAGAGTTGGAGTTCTAGTTGGCCCACACAAATCTGGATAAAAGGTTTTGTTGTTGAGAACTCCTTAGTTTTGTGGCTAGTTCTGGTTTGCTTTCCATGTTGGCATGGACCACATACAACTTGATTTGGTTTGCACATTTTTGGAATATCCCTCACTGCATTAATTTTGCTGATGTTGACTAGGTTATCAAAACATGTATGCCCCAATCGCTTGTGCCATAACCAACTTTCATCTGTTTGACTTAAGTAACATTTATCTTATTGGATTCTACTGAGAATGTAAACATTATCTTGTGTTCTTACTCCTTTCGCCACAACCTCTCCTGAGGACAAGTCTCTTATTTCACATTTTTTTGTACTAAAGACAACATTATGTCCTTGGTCACAAATCTAGACACTTAAGAGATTGTGTTTGAGCCCTTCTACTAGCAAGATATTTTGAGCCTTTCCTAGTCCATTGACAAGGGTGGTAGTCCCTTTTCCAGTGATTTTAGCAGATCCACTTCCAAAGGATACATTTCCATTTTTCTTGTTCAATGAGATAAACATCTTTTGGTCACCTGTCATATGTGTTGAGCATCCACTATCCACGAACCAATGATTTTCTTCACTATGAGCACATAGAGCTAGGTCACATTTATTAGTTTTGAGATTTACGTTTTTAGCTTTTTCCCTTTTGAGAGGGAAATTTTGTTCATTATGATCATAATCATCACATAATGAGCAAGACAGATCAAACTTAGCCAAAGGATCAAAGGAATTGTAAGTTTTGATTTGTTCTTGCTCTTTAGGCCCACACAATTGGTTTGGTTGATTATTCAATCTTGGTGCTTCATTCTTATGAGCCTTGCAATGGTTAGCTTGATGCCCAAAGTTTTTACAATTGTAACAATGCCCAAGAAAAATAGTTTGATACCTGTTGTAGTATCCATAGCTTGAATCAACATTCTTCCTTGGAGTTGCTCTTTCAAATCTTGGTTTTGAGATGTGACCTTTTTCCTGAGATGATTTTTCTTCATTTGGATGGCAAGAGAGTACATCAGCATAACTTCTGGAATTATTCTTCGTACTTGATGATTCTCCTTTGAAACCAATTCCAGACTTGTCATGTTGAGGTCTTTGAGTGTTAAGAATGTTGTCAAGAGCTAGAGAGCTTTGCCAACTCCTTTTGATTTGCTCCAATTCCTTTCTTAGGGACACTATTTCAGCTTCACGTTTTTCACAGATATCATCCTTCTCTTTTAACTTGATGTTCAAGAAGTCTTCCCTTCTTTTTGCTTCCTCTCTTTCTATTTTGAGAGAAATTATCTTCTTTTGTAGATTATCATTTTCTTCAATGGCACTCATTAGCAAACTATCCATGTTTCTTTCATCTTCTATTTTTGAGTCATCATCATTTGTAAATGCCATGAATAACGTTTCTTTGCTTCCAACATAATTACTTTCCTCATCTGATTCATCATCGCTTTCTTTGTATTGATGCACATTTCTAGTTGATTTCCTCTTTATGACTATGAATTCATCTTCATCAGACTCATCTTGTTTAGAGAAGAAGTTCTTATTAAACCCTTTCTTCTTGTACATTATTCTTTTAGAGTCCTTTTCATCATCACTATCATGTTTATGAGGACATTTTGCAGCGTAATGACCTATTCTTCCACAATTGAAACAAATAAGAGGGTACTTACCTTTTAGCTTAGATCCCCTTTTTAGTCTTCGTACAAATTGAGCTAACTCATTTTCAGTATCTGATTCATCGCTGATGTAATTCCATCCTTTTTCTTCTTTTGTAGATTTTGAGGCTTTGAAAGCTGCTGCTTTGAAATTTGGGATCCCTTTCCTCATCTCATAGGCAATGAGAATTCCATGAAGTTCATCCATCTTGAGAGTATCTAGGTCCTTCATTTCTTCTATGGCACTTACTTTGGAGTCGAATCTGTCAGGGAGTGATCTTAGGATTTTTGAACTATGGTGCTTTCTTCAATATTTTCCCCTAGTCCTTTAAGGGAGTTAACCACTTCAGCTACTCTGAGGAAGTATGATGCAATATCTTCTTCATCATCCATTTTTAGACTTTCGAATTGTCTTCTATAGGTTTGAAGCTTTGCCTTCTTAACTTTGGAGTTCCCATCATATAGCGAAAACAATTTATCCCATACTTCTTTGGCTGAGTCACAATTCATGACTTTCATAAATTCAGAATCGATGTGATTCCACTGGTGATGGAATTTAAAGCTTTGGCATTAGCAATATAGGCTTTTCTTTCATTTGGATCAGTTGGAAGACCGGCGGGAGCTTTGTATCCATCCAAAACAGAGTGCCATACTTCAGGGCCAAAAGACATTAGATAGTAGGACATCCTCTTCTTCCAGAAACTAAAATTTGTTCCATCAAAGATAGGGAGTTTCCCTGTTGCTTCCATGTTCTTCATTGTGCCTAAGAATCCTTCTTCTAGCTGTTCGGCTGATAATGAAGAAGCTGGCTCTGATACCAATTGTTGGAAACACTGAGAGGGGGGTGAATCAGTATTTCTTTTCAATTGTTAATTATTGCCAGTTAGATTCTTCAAAATTAAAGATAGAGGGATATATATAATAATGATATTAAGAATTAAAGAGAACTTCAATTCCTTTTTAATAATAATATACAATAGATTAGAGAAGGGCACCAACCCTTTTAGTGAAACAGGCACCAACCTGTTTGCCAAGCACCAACTTGGACTTTGATGAGGCTCTGACCTCTAGGGCTTCGACCCTATCTTCTCAAGGCACCAACCTTGACTTTTAGAGGCGCCAACCTCTAGGACACCAATCCTTTAGTCTTGATAAAATGAGTAATGTACTTACTTGGTTACTTAAATATCTTCACAAGGTTCTACACTGTTCAACGCTTCACATGTCCTATAGCTTCATAACACTTAATGCCCCATTGATTGTTACTTCACTGTTCAGAGTTATGCCATCGAGTTCATCACTATCCCAACATCCAGTCTTCTTATACATCACACAGGTTTGAGGCTGCAACAGGTAGAGTCCTAAAGGTGTAAACACTCCACAGATCAAAAGCTTCATTGAGACTGCTACACCAAGTTTTAAGACTGTAATTTTGCACCAAACTTAACTCCAATCAAGCCATTGTACTAGGTCCGAGGGTATATTAATAATCTGTGGTTTTGTGATACCTGTGGTGATAACTGTAGCTTGAACTGAAGGTGTCTACAGAAATAGCTGAAATCTTGAGCTGTCTGTTGGTCCGAGGCACAGAGATATTGAAGCTGTCCACAGAGAATATACTGCAGATTTGTTGTAAGTGACTGAGTTCCCAACTGTGACACAATTTTGAGGTGTTAAAGTTGTTTAAGTTCTGTGATTAAGTGTGGGATAGTCCAAGCCGTAGCCACCTATCACAAGGATCTCTTTTGAAGGTTGCAAGACCTTATATCCTTGTGCTGGTTCGAAGGTTTTGTGGTACTGGATCAAGGTGCTGTGATAGAAGTCCGAAAATCAAGATTATTCCCAAATCAAAGTTTCCAGAACCACCCGTAACCCTTTTTCCTTGGCTCCTTCACTTCGGTGTCTTTAAGTTCACGAGTTGTGAACTGTGATCTTCTGTGCTATGGATTTTCACCGAATTGCCTTGAAAAGAAATGAGATCTGAGGTCTTATTTATATGCATTATGATGTGAAATGAGGGGACGTGGCCCTTGGAGGAAGGCTGACATTAGGGATAGGGTATAGGTCGGCTATATGTCAAAAATAGGATATATAATATTCAAAAATTAATTTCTCCTAGAATACTAGGAGTTTCGGGGCAAGTAATAGCTCATGGGAAAGGGAAAATTATGCTCTAGATGATGGTGAAGGTTTCATAGAGAAATTTTGCCTTCAAGGTAGTGAAAAATAATTTTCAATGTGATTGGTCATGTATTAGTGCAGAAATGGGGGTAGGTCAGAGTGTCTTGGGCTTCTTTGATTCTTCATCATAACTTCATCATAAGTTTACCGTGCCATAGTGATATATGTCTTCATGTAGTCTTCGATCATCATCTAGCATCCTATTGCCATATTTACATCAATGACAACCTAGATTAACATACCTAATCCTCCATTCTGTCTTCCCAAGACCAGAATGATGTGTCTATCTCTCCCTCCCATGGAGGACCTTATTCCACAAGGGAATGTACTCATTCTTATACAAAGAATGTACCTAAGCTCATCCTTAGGAATTACCAAGTTTCTTCCAAGTAATAAACTTACCATCAGGCTCCCTCTTAATCAAGGACCTCCAGCAGCAATGGTGAGACACCCAGTTGCTCATGAAGAATTCCTGTTCTCGATGTCATGGATTTCGATATTGAGGAATCTCCAACTTTTAGCTTCATAGGGCAAACATCATCCATCACTTCCATCTTGAGTCATGTCAACTATTAGAGTGATTCATCAGACTTCCTTTATCTGGTCCATTGTTATGTCATGCTACTTTCCTTCGAGTCATTTCCAAGGATCATATATCCTTTCTCATGATTAGCAGCCCTGCACAGATTCATCTAGATAAACATATTCATATTAACTTTTAGAACAAAAGTTACCTTAGTGATGATCTTTCACCATGACATCTTCTTGTAGGCATCGACTTCCTTCATACAGATTGACACATCTCCTAATGATATGCTTTTTGCCAAAGGTCTTCTTCTTTACCAGACTTCCGTCGGAGTCTACATATCTTTCCAGGAGATGTCTTAGTCACATGTTGACATGGTTGCATTTCATGATCTCTTCCTCTCTGCACATTCTAGGGACTTATAACCTTTCTAGTTTCTTGTTCATATACAATCACCTCATATTTCATGAGGACATATTATGTTGATTTCATCTGTCCGTGCACTGAGAGATACTCCTCCATAGATCATACTTCTAAATACAGAAGTTCATTACTTGCAACCATATGACACGACTTCACAACATCCAATGTTAGTATATAAATATATACATACCTCTTTACGCTTTTTCCCTTTAGTCATCCTATATCAATTTTTAGGAATGAATAGCTTCATTCCCTTGGCTTGTTTCATCAATATGTCATCACATCCCAGAAGTATGTTTCTATGATGACCCTTGCTCTTGATGACTACTTTCTTAAAGTTTGTCAAAGAGGTTTTCCTCGGAGTTGATTCATCAGGAGCACTTGCCATGCTTAGATCAGAATGCTACATTACTTCCTATCATATAACCAACATAAGTCAATTCCTTATTCATAAGTTTGTGTGATTTTCCTTGAATCTTCTTTTCTTTCTCCTATGGAGATTGTCCCTTTAGGACCAACTTTCTTGTAGTGTCCATAAGTCTTCCACTTTTCCTAAACTTTCTTTTTCCTTCTACAAATGTTGATTCTTTTTAACCTTCAACATTTTTGCCCTTGATTGTCTTTTTCCATCTAGCATGGAGACCACAAGTTGAGTGAGGTAATTTTCTTGTCTATTTGTTATGCTGTCCATCTTATCATCTTTTCTAGATCACGCAGTTGAGATCTTATGAAGATATCCCTTCATTCTTTGATACCTCAATTTTGTGTAAATCTAGTCTAAGTGACATAACCTTATTTATTGCATAGAATAGTTCTTTCAACTTATCTTATATTCTCTTGATGTCTCCAATCCTTCATAAGCTTTTCATGACTTTACATTCTTCGAGGACTGTGACTATCTTCCTCATGCAAGGATTCTTGGTAACCCAACCAGTTTATAGATCTCCCTGCAAAAACAAAGTCATGTTACCAAGATTGATTATAGAATAAAAGGTACTTACTTGACAAGTGAAGAGTCTTCAGCTTGATTGCTTCAATGGTGGTTGAGAAAAGATGTATTAACGCTCTCCTTTTGGATGATCTTCTTCCAGATGAAGTGGTTCTTGTTTCAATGAGAGGAAACTTGTCTTATAACCTTTGAAGATGATGACAATGCCTTATAGCCTCTTAGTTTTCAAGTCTTCAAGTTACTTTGACTTTCTTGTCTTATAACCTTTGAAGATGATGACAATGCCTTTAGCCTCTTAGTTTTCAAGTCTTCAAGTTAATTTGACTTTCCTCTGGAGGTAGCCTTTCTTCTTCAATGTAGATCCACCTAGACCTTATGATACTGAGTCACCACTGTAATACAAAGATTATCATATTACTGAGTATCACTTCATTGAGTTAATATGTTACTATAATTTATGTTGTAAGACAACAAAACTACACTGGAAAATCTTTGTTGTGATATAGTGCTGAAACACTAAGGAGTTTGTCACTGTGAGATTGCTTGAGATTGGAGTGTTTGCATTATGCAGCACTTGTAGCATACCAAAACAACATACTATAATACCACCGAGCCATACACTTATAACACGAAGTTATATATGACTGCAATCTTAAATGAGCAGCTCGAACTATAATTTTTTTTTCTTTTTTTCGAGACTGTGTTCCCTCTAGCTTGAGGTATCGAACCTATTTCAGTGTCTACATTGTCTTACTATCATCTCACCCGAAGTTTCCAAGGGTGTTCGAGCTCTGTGGACTTGTACCTTGAGTGTCTCTTAAATGCCCTTTCATTGATTTTAGCACCATAGCACTGAAACCATGTTGAGAATTTGTAGGGCAAGTGATTAACTCAAATTCTCTTCTTGATAATTACTTGTGAGCTTGCTTATGTATTCTTATTTCACTTGGTTAATCTTTCATCAAGTCAATTATCAAAGCGACAGAATAATTTTCACTTGTAACTTAACATCTTGAAATGTAGTTAGGAAGGTAAATCTCTGATTTACCTTCCTCACTTTCTATCACTGTCTTGACTTTGAAAAATTCTTTCCTCAAATACTTTAACTTTAGAGATGTTCTTACTGTACCCTTCCTACACATTTCACAATTTGTAGGCTTCAGTTACTTCCGCAATCTGTACCTTCAGTTACCTTCAGTCATTTCCACAATCTATACCTTCAGTTACCTTCAGTCACTTCCGCAATCTATTCCTTCAATCCACATTCTATTCTTCTCCTTAGATCTGCTCCTTCTACGTTGTACAACCTTTGACTTATTTGCAATTCAGTTTTTTCTCCAACGCTATCCACCTCAGATTTGACCGCAATCTTATCACTAAGATCTTGACCGAAAATCTCAGAGTTGTCTCAATTTTGTTGACTGTAATTTATGCGAAGTTTTCTGGTCTATTTATAGTTATTCGACCCTATAATTAGCCGACCTATTTAGTGAACTATTGGGACATAATTTGAGCTGACCTTTCCAGCGTTTTTCAAGCTGACTTTACAAGGTTTATCTCTAGCATCTTGTCCACTGTGTATAGGCTGTTTATGCTTGATTTTCAAT
>JAXQQM020058678.1:0-41902 GCA_034641835.2 Pinus albicaulis | reverse complement strand
GGAAGGACAAGATCTAGATCACCACGAAAGTCCATCCCGGCATAGGGATAGTCGTCCACAGCGATGATTTTTTCTCTCCACCATTGGAAGAACTCATCATCCCAAGTGGTCCGGGGAACTTCACTTCCCCCCAATCTCTTCATCATGTCTGCCCAGCGGGCAATTCTTGGGTCTCTCGGGCTGCTGATGGTAGAGATCACTCTGGGTATTAGTACTGGAATCTTCTCGAAGAAGAATGTCATCAAAATTGTACCATATCCAAAATGTTTTGTCTTTGCTTGGAGGATAGAGGTCAATTGTTGCTTCATGTTCATCAGTAGGGTTGTGCACCAATCATATACATGAGTTAAGCATTCCACTGCTATGCTCATTTGCGTCCTGGATGCCTGGTGTAGGGAAGCAGATCCTGCCACCCTGCCAATGGTGAAAAGGAGGATTTTCATGTGCAAATCCCTTAAATCTTTGATTTCAATTTGAGTTCCAACTTTCTTAGAACCCTCTACGCATTACACGTGGACGTAATCTTCCACGGTTAGCCCTCCCAAAGGCTTACCGTGCAAGTCTACTGGCTCCCCCCTCTGGGAGAGTCCAATGATAAAATATATGTCTTCCACTTCAACGCGTACGGGCATCTGATCTATCATAAAGCAGTCCTCTTCCAGTTCCCAATAGTTCACAAGCATTTCGAGCAACCGGACATTGCTCTTCATATTTGGCATTTTGAAAAACTTGAGTAATCCACAATTCCGAAGAATATTTAGTGATGCTTGGTTCTGCATGACTTCATTGTCTATTGCACTGTGTTCGCGCTCTCTCCATGATATGGTCATCCTGTCAAATTTCAATAATCCATTCATTAGCTACGCATTCTTGATTTTTGGGTTGCGCATACGCGACTTCATTTGTGCACAGTCACGTGTATATGCGACTTGGTCATTACAAACCCGCGTATGCGCAAAACCGTGATTTTTAGCAAGAATTTTAACGGTGAAATTCCTAATTTTTAACTTATGAACGGACAAAATGAATAGCAAGGATGAATTAAGAGCTAACCTGAGAAATTCGGTGGATTTTGACGGTCGGTTGCTCCTGTTTTGACAAAAGAAGTCTTTTTCTCCAGAGCACTTTTTTCCAAATCAGCAATGTAATAATGAACCAAATATGAGGTAATTTGTCTATTTATGCCCAAAAAGTTGAAAATTTTCGCAAAAATTTGTTATGCTTATTTTTTCAATCTATCTTAAGCTGCATAACCCGGATGCTTGTAAGTTCCCAGTTTGGTATTTTTTCAGGTACATTTTGACGAATTTGAGATTTTTCCCGGTTTTTGATCCATGACTACTGACCCATCATGGTAGGTATATGATCTTCACTGGCATATAGGTTAGGGAATTCACTTTCCATTGCATTTTGCATACTATCCTCCATTCAGATCACTTGCCATAGGGTCGATCCCATTAGGTCATGAGTATTACACCCGTTTCACTCGCCGATTATTTAATCATGACTTGGTGGTAGAGCCTTCATTTACATGGGCTTCCTAGTTAGTTCCTCGCTATCACTTGTTGCCCATGCTGCGTTTTATGTAGGCTCGAGAGTCCTCTTTAGTCCTGCCATGACTTATGTGTTGAAGCTTCATTCTTCTTCTTCCTCACTATCATTTTTCTGGCTATTACCCTAGAGGCTCCCTAGTGTTGTTGAGTTGTATTACTGCATTGCATATTGGCTACTTGTTTATCCTGGCCTTTAGCCGGCTTCATTTGGACTCAATGTTTAAGCCAACTTTTGACCTTGTCTGTCTGTACAAGTTAACCATTGCATGCACTTAGCTATCACGACTTGACACCCTCTCTACCCATGGATGGAACATTCCTCTGAGTATCGCTTACCAGTTTCCGCCACCTTGCATTGAGCATAGGATCGTTCCAATCCCAGGAACTAGTGCATCTGTTTCTTGATACTCATTCTATCCATTGTACCATAGCATTCTTTTATTCTTTTTCAGGCTTATTATATGAAAAAGACAAAAAAAATCAAATATAACAAAAAGAGCGGGAACGGGATGTAACTTCATAATTTGATGGCAGTACAGTGTCAGTTTGTCGCCCTTGAACAAAGCATATACACTTATATATATTTCCTCCATTTGGGATGGTTTTAGTTTTGACCTAGGTTCAGCCTTTACCTTGTTTCACTTGTCAGTTCTCCCCCGGTTGGTTATCTCTTCCAATCATATGGAGAGTTTATTCTACCTCCTGCATAATAGACTTATACAGTGTCACTTTTTACTGCCATGGTCATCACGAGTCATGCTTTTGGTTCAAGGGAAGTTTAACCAGAGTCGGCCATTCTGCGGTGTCTCTTGACTCATTATTCAGTCAGCCTTCCCGATCTTGTCAGTATCTTGTTCTATCACATCAGATGTTTTGGTCCTCTGCTCGTGCTGGTTTGAGAAGGTCTCCATTGACTTCTTGCTGGTGGGTTTGTCTCTTATCGACTACGACACATTGCTCTGAGAGAAAACCTAGAGCTGCACCCTAGCCCTATTTCCATCATTGATAAGTGACCTTGTGCTCAGCATTTGATCATCATTATGGGTCTTTGACTGAGTGGTTCCCCCTGTGTTCAACGTCAGCATACATTATCACACTTGGGATTCGTGCAGTACCTTGATTTCCATTTGACCCTATCGGTGGATTTCTCGCCTCTGTGTCAGCTTTCATTATTGGTTGGTTCAGAGGGTTTCTTCCGTGCACTAGCTTCATCTTGTGCATGTCGGAAACGTACTTCGGTTTGGTTCCGTCACTCTACTTCGTCCGATTCCTTCCAAATTTTGGCCTGCGGGTTACACTCACGCTGAACTGATGTGGGATGCCTTAATGCCTTCCTTCCAGCAGATCTTTTCCCATCGACTCCGACTCATTGCTCTGGGAATAAGGTCTAGAGTCTTTTTGTCAGTACCTTAGGGTTTGCAGTCATCAGTGGAAAACTCTTCGCTATCGACAGTGGGGATTCATCATTGCATCCTGATTGGTAGATTCTTTCAAGTGTTCGACTTCAACTCATTCATTCGCACTTGTTAGATTGTACTAGGGCACCTTGACACTCATTTTCATTATTGGTGGGTTGTCTCGCGTTGGTTAACGGTATTCATCATTGACCGGTAATCCAACGATTTCTCACATGGTTGACTTCAGCTCATTTATTCCCATTGTGTAGAATTGTGCCGTCGAGATCGGTGCAGACCTCGGGTTGCGTCAACGTCTTTCGGTTCACTTTTGACAATCCATTCAGTTTCTGCCAGTCATACCGTTCACCCTTATATGTTGCAGTTCAGCACAGCAGCATCCTATATGTTGGCTCCCAAGTTGCGTGATTGTACCATGAGTTCCACCCTTTATGATTTGGTACTTGGAGATTCAGTTACTTATATGATCAGATATCCAGTTTCAGCATCATTGATCAGTTTTCTATATGTGATACTTGGACATTGATTCAGACTTGTACTTCTGGGCCATGCTCAAATGATTCATTGTGTACTTTCAGTTCAGCTATACTTGTATACATTTTGGATCTATTATGTACTTTCCACATGATGTATTTTTTGACTGAGCATGGGTATGCCCGCCTCAGCATGAGTTGACTCTCTATTTTATTTCATTGGTTTTTGGCAGGCTGAAATCTGGTGAAGTCCTCTCTTGTCCTTGCGAAGTTCTTTCTATGTGCATAATACATTTCGGCCATCATGTACCCCTTCTGACCTCATATATTAGGGGGCATCTTTTATAGCATCATTTTTCACCCTCTGGTGATTCATGATTGTCTTTATGGCTTTGGGCACCCATTCCTACAGACTTGAACAAAATTCACTAAAAAACAGTGTTAAAATTCCCATACGCGGTTATGCCCAAAATTTTCCGCGTGTATACGCGAGTCCATATTTACTTTTCCGCATATGCCATTAAAATCATTAAAAAATATATTAAATTTCCCTATTTTCGGGCTGGGTTGATGGTTACTCCAGTAGTTCAACCACCCCAGCACCTGGCCAATTGTTTCCAACTGATTGAAACTACTTTGAGGGAGTATAAAAGCCCCTCATGTGTATGGCCTAAGGGAGAAAGAAATTTTATAGACATTATACTCTGTTGGAATCCCAGTTCAAGTCTGATTCCCCGTTCCTCTTGCACTTTCCCAGATTTATACAGGAAACCCTTGTTTCTTGGAGATATTCATCCATTTATATGCCATCTCGAGTGCACAAGTCTTGAAAGTATCTTAGCGGGGCAAGGGCGGGACGAATCCGGACGACGGTCTGCTCAAAGATCGTGGAAGGATTCAGGTGATCTCTCCACTTTTACTACTGTACATGTTGTTCGTGATAATGAAGAACCATCTTGTTCCCCGAACTTACAAGACAAGCATTATATGCGAAAAGATTGTCAAGAATGCATATGGTTTATATAATGTTTCACATGGATTGCACTAATGTTTAGGAGAATTATATGTTGTACAACTAGGTTTCCGTGCACGTTCTTTCTTGTTTTCCAGGTTGAAGGAGGAAGAAGGGTTGCTGGGGGTTTGGACCCCGCGGGATCTACATCGAACGTAGGACTATGGGTGAGTTCTGCTATCGTTGTTAACTATTTTTTTTCATTCAAGTATGGTTGTGTGTGAGTCCTTCTGAATAGCATGCCCTGCTATGTGGAGGTTTAGACCCAACAAACCTCTAGGGTGATTTTCCCCGAAACACCTAATGTATTTACCCTAGTAAAAGGTAAAAACATGATAATTACATTTAGTTTCATCATTTGCAAAGGTAAAATCAACATTTCCCAAGATAAAAATCAAAACTAGAGTGAAACTCAGAAAATTTCAGAAGATTGCGAAACGCGCCCTTTCCCGGTCAAACATGCCCTCTCTGTTCAAGGCTGAACTTGGGTGCCTTCTCGGTGTCCCAATTTTCTCCAAGATAGCTTGTTGGAAATACCTTCAAGTCTACTTTCAAGAACTACCTTTAGTTTGAAAATCCCTTTTTCACTATAAAAAATCTCTTCTCCCAAGACTGGTAAACGCACAGCGACTAGGCCAAAAATGAGGCTAAAACATGGTTTTTTGATGGATTTTTTCCCTTTTCACTGACTAGTTTGCCTCCAAATTCTTAGGAAATGCATAGTGTTGATGTCATCATCATTCAAAATCTACTGGTGGTGGCCATTTTCTCATTAGATGCCCCAAAAAAGAGCACAACATCCTAGGTGATGCGTGTTTGACACTTTGATAGTGCTAAAAATATCCTCAAAAACACAGAATTTCACAAATTTTCAAAATTTGTCCAAAAATTGTCAAAATTGGTGGGAAGATGGTTGATCATGTGTTTTAGGCATGGATTATTACCTTAGAAAGTATGTCTAGCCTCCTTTTCTCCTCTTGCTTGGTCAGGGCTTCATTTTTTTCATGGGCTCTTTTCAGTTTAGCCCTTGCAATTTTGTTCCTCCTTGCACAATTATTTTCCATCTTTCTTTAAATTTCATGGTCCTTTTGAGCCTTTTCCAAGAGATTCTCCAAGTGCTGGTTGGTTCTATCAAGCCATGGTTCTCTGTTATAACTGATTTCTATGGTAAGATGTTCATTTAGGGTAAGTTGGTCTACTAGCTCACCTTCCCTTTGTCTCTCTAGGGCTAGAGCTCTTTTCATCCCTCTAGTCCTAGGTCTCTATATTTGAGGCTGATCCTCCTCATCTTCAGGTTCACCAAACTTATCTAATGTCTCTTCAAGCAAGGCTTTAGCCTTCTCTTCCTCTCTTTGTGCTTTGATGCATTTCACTTCATCAAAGGTGTGTTTGGTCTTCAGCTGCTAATTCTCTTGTTTGAGAAAGCTAATGAAAAAATTGGACCTTTCAACATTAGCTTGGAGGTTTCTAATCTTGTCTTCCTTCTCTTGGATGATCAAGTAAGGATCATAATCAATTGTTTCCAAGTTTTCAAGTTCAAAATCTGCCTCTTTCTCATGCAGGCCTTCCTCTTCGTGTATGTCCACTTCTTCCATATTTTCTTTTCCTTTGTGTACCTGCTCTGTTGGTGAAGAAGGAAGGGCCCCTCCCAAAATCTGTTGTGAAACACCTACCTATGACCTCTTTGGTAGGTATGTGCCACTGTGTCCAAATCAGCCCTTTTAGACTTTCTAATTTCACCTCTATTAGGTGACCCAATCTCTATGTCAAATGAAGATGAAGGAGACTGATCTGGTGATGATGTATGAATAGTAGGCTGAGATGGAGGTATGGATGTGGAGGGATGAGATGATGAAGGTGAATCTTGGCCATGCTAAATAGGTGGGACAGTGAAAATCTCATTGGATATGAAGGTGTCCCATGTAATGTTTAACTGATCAAGGTGATGAAGGACTATCATCTTGATGAGGGAATGATGAAAGACACTTTGCATTTGATGATCATAATCTCTCTTTTGGGCAATAAATTCCATCTTCTCAATTCTTTGGTAGAGATAGTAAGGTATATTAGAATTTTGACTCTTGTAAAGTGCATGAGTAGCCGAATATGATAGGAGTAGAGTCTAGAAAACCTACCCTCACAAGTAAAGTACCTCATAATAATTTTCATCATACGGACATACCTGTCTAGGAGATAAGAGAAAGGAAAATCCTCTTTCTCTCATTCTTGTACCTTGTTTTAACATATGGTGCATAATAAAACTAATTCAAATTTCCTTGCTTAAACCATTTTTCTCCAATGTTTGAGATCTCAGTAGCAGCTGATATGATTGTAGGGGACACAGTGAAAGTAATACCAGCAAGGGTTACATGGTTTTCATCGAGGTTTGAAATGAATAATCTGGACAAAATATGATGGTATTGTACCCTTTGTACTTTGTCACAGAACTTAAAACAACCCACATGCTTAAAGCATGTCACAGTGATGAGAGATTCCATAAGTTCTCTGGTATTTATTGGTTCATGTCTAATGACTCTCCCTCCTTTTTTATATGACCTTCTCTACTATCTTTCCTCCTCCTCACTATGGCTTCTATTCTCCTCTTCTGCCATAATTATTTTGGTGTCAAAACCCTAGGGAGATGGTGGAATGGAATGTGAGTGTATGAAGTGAGGGTTGGTGTGATGAAATCGGAGGAGTTTGGGAATATGAATTTGTAATATGAGGGAGGTGACAGGGGTAGTGATTATGAGGGGCTTTAGGATAGGGGATTTAACTGTAGGTAGGGTGTAGGGATTTGAGAAAGTGTCTTAGGATATGAGGAAAGGTATATGAAGGCTAGGGACTGAGTTCAAAGTGTAAATTAGGTTTTAATGAAAACTAGGGTTTTGGAAATAGAAGGAGGCACCAATTTCCCTTAGGCAAACTTCACACATCAAAATGGCATTTGATAAAATGGAGTGAATCAAATGTGTTACTTACTGGCTTGTTGGATGCATGAAGAGTTGTTGTTGAAGGTTTGGAAGTGAATTTGTGAGATTTTGAGGTCTGGAAGAGAATTTTTGAAGCAAATGGGTGAACGTGCAGCACCTCTGGAAAACGTGTAGTGTCATTGGCTAATGTGCAGCGCCGTTGAAAAATACTGCACTCTCAGCCAAACGTGTAGCGCCACTAGAAAAAGTGCAACGACTCTGGAAAACATGCCTCTAACCCTGTTTTGCACAATTTCACCCTAAAACTCGAAAATTTCTTCTTTTCTGAGTTTGCTTGAAGCTGTATGAACCAAATGAACAATGATTTTGATGTGTTGAGGGATTTTATACTCAAGTGGATTTGATTTATTCTTTGAAAAGCCACTTTCCTTATGTTTCACTTTACCTTTCAAATTTTCAGACTAATGCTCTTTGACTTATGACTTGTTGTTTTGCAGGTTGATCAGTTGATGGAGTTTGAAATTTTGATATGAAAATCATATCAAATCAAAAATATAAATTTAAAAATGTAATGTTTACATACTGATGATCTTCTATAGATGGAAATAAAATGTCATTGAGCCACTCTCATTTTTGTTTGTTGACATTATTGGGATGGAATGATGCATTTTTGGACCTTAAAAAGCAAAACCCTAATGACCTAATGGGACTTTGAATAACCTGGCTTCCATGGTTGACTTTAATTAAGAAAAGACATGATGAAATGAGGTTTTGACAGGTGTTATTATGCTCAAGAATATATGAAGGTGAGTCATAAAATGTGATTTTCTGAGGGAGATTGAAGTTTTATTGAGTATGGATACCATTAGTGAACAATTTTTAGCATGACCTAATGGAATGATATAAAAATTTCAGAGTGGGACACCTAGAATGAGAATGAAAAGAGAGATATTGATCACTGATTGCAGAATTCAAATTATGACACTAGCAGTATGGGTAATGTTGGCTTCAAGTGAACTCAGCCTTTTGCATTTTATTTTGTTGGAACATTTTTTGATATGTGTTTCCCCTTGAAGTAAGGAGATAAATTCTTCTTTTGGAGGAAAAATAGACTGAGCAATGCCCCTACCATTTTTATTTTGAGATTCAAGTGACGGGTTCGGATCTACAAAGGATCCTAGGCTCATGTAGATTTCATAAGAAGAGACTGCATTTAATGTACTCTCTCACTTTTCATTGTCAAATAGATACATTGCTCCATTTAATATTCAAATACAAATAGGTAAAAATTTCTAATCTATTTTATGGATTGGAGGATATTAAACACATGTTGATAAATCAGCAATTCTATCTTGATAATGTTGATTCTATATTAGATCGGATGTAAAAGTTTCTCATGTTGGATTATTCCTCTAGAAATATCACCCACCCTCCTCGTTATACCAGTGGTCATATTGACCCACTTGTTGATAGCATTCAAGACCTCACTATCTTTTCATTCGATCAATATTAACTTTTGAGGCCGAATTTTTTTTGTCACTCTTTTTCCATTATTGTTACAATTTTTTCGATGGTTCTTCTTAGCTCTCAATTGGGAACTTTATGGGAATATAATGATTTTTCTTCTTGCACTAGATATTTATTTTTTAATTAAGCATCTTAGTCGTGATATTAGTTGTTTCTTTTCAAGTGGACTCTCTCGTTTGATTTTTATAGCGCCAATACGATGGTATTCCTTGGTCTCTTTTTGGAGTTCTTCCTACATTGCCTCTGGGCAAGGTCTCTCTCTTGTATGTTTTCTCAAATCATGGAGATTGACAATCGCTTTTCTTTTTTATGGTATGGAGGTGCTAATTGTCAAGAGGGTGCGGCCGGTATTGTACCCTGTCTCTTTTGTGGGCTTAATGGATAATTTGGTGGTTGTGTTTTGTGCATATTAGCCTATTATTTTTTGGATCTTTTTTGTTCTCTGACACGTTGGCTATTTTCTCCTTGTTGTAGGTATTTCCTTCTTTAGGCCTTTGGTTCCACAACAAGTTGGCAGGGTGGCTAGTTGGTTTTGAACACAATGGTTGATATGACTTCCTTTGCAGAGGCTAACTCTATTTTTGTGTCTCTATTTGTCTTGGTAAAAGGAGTATTTTCTTTGTCATTTTGGCTTTGTAATGTTGTCTTTCTTGGTCTAAGAGTGATATTGTTTTATGTTTGCGAATGTTTTGCAAAGGCCAGATAATGTGGATGTATCTATGATGTATCTTTTCTTTCCTTAATATAAATATATTTGTAGCAACTTGCCCAAAATAAAGAGGGTGTTTCAAAATGAGAAACAAAATTCAAGAGAATTTCTACATGAGAATGTGTGCATCACCAAAGGTTCTAAACTAGTGAAGTTAGATCATGAACTCAACTAGAGTTGGTTATTCCTAAAATTGAAAAATACATCAAACATTTTGAGTGAAAAACCTTATTGAGTTTACCCATATAGTAGCACATGTTCACTCATCAAAACATATGCGATGAGTTAGTTGATTAATTAGCAAAGTATGATTAGGATCATCCTTAAACGAGAACTCCCAATTGGCGTAAGATGTGATGGATGAGATACTTATGTATTTTTCTGCATGGTTGTCTTTTAATAAATTATTATACTAATTTATCCTTATAAAAATGTATTCCAACTATAGAGAAAGGATCTTTGACTCTCTGGAGATGAATGATCAAAGAAATGTAACAAATAATTACATCAAAGTTAATTAAGAAACTCTCCTTTTAGAGTTTAAGGACATTTTTATGAAGATTTCTATGTGGACCAATTATGTGTGAAATATTATAAATTGTGGATTATTATTTGATGTCTTAAATGTTTAGAAATATTTTCATTCCATTAATATATCTTGGTGATCGATTAAATTACCGTTTTGTTATTTTTTAGTGAATGGTTTATACGTTCTTTATTAAATTTCCAGTTTTTCATAATATTTGTTTTCTTGTTCAATGAATTATACATTGTGGAACTATTTTAATAATCAGTTTGGATCATATGACAAAATTTTGTGCTATGTTCTTATAGGTTTTCCCATTTCTACAATAGAATAGTTTGTATTTTATGATATCCATCCTATAGTAACATGTCTTGGTTGAATTGTTTCTTCGATAAATAAAGTTACATGATTTTTTTCATTTATTTTTTTTATGGTTATGTTTCATAAACTTATTTTTAAGTTAAATTTTTTTGTTTGGATTAAATAGTTATTGAATTTAATACACGGCAGGAAACATTTTAAAAGAGAAAAAAATGAAAAGATATTTACAAACTAATTCATAAATCCCATTAAATAGATGCCAAGCCATGACCCAGAGAATTATTCCATCCCCTGTAGGGTAGATTTTAATTGGGACTATTCCTTGTATTTAATTACTACTATTAAGTCTTGGGAATCCATCCTCCTCTATACATGGGTGTCCATATCCCTATGGTTGACCAGGGTTGACTATGGTTGTGTTACATTGCATTGTTCATGTTGATTTACTTACATTGAATTGATATGTGCCTTAATGATAGTGTTACATTTCATTAATATGTTCCTTACTGATAGTGTTACATTCCAACATCCATGAAAGGGTTTGTCCCATATAGAAATTCCAAAAGGGTATGTTAGATTGTGAAGTTCCCAATGGTTATGTTTTATTATGATTTTCATCTTCTTTCACTCATGTCAAATTGTGCATTCCTCAATGGTTATGTCACATTATGATGTTCAACAAGGGTTACATTAAATTAATAATTTCCTTAAGGGTTATATTGCAACATGAATATAATTTACAATGGTCAAGATAAATGTTGTATTTGTATAATTGTTAATACATACTTGTCTTGTGTGCTAGTATTTACTCACATATTTGTTACAAATAATGGTTATTCATGTTAAATAGAGAATGAATGTTTTGGAGTTTTTTTAGGATGTTAATTGATGAGAACTATATTAACTCGAAATTTAGTATGTGGTTGATATTTCTCTCAACTAGTTATGATTATGATAAGGGAGTGTGTCTATCATTAGGCAAAGCCTTCATGTCATTAGGTATGTACAATTACACTAGTGAATTATACAATAAATATCATTTTGTGTGACAACTCTCTTATTTTTTTTATTTTTTTTTGTTAGCGAATCCATTTGCAAGGATACATTTAAGAATTCACAAGAAAAGGGAAAGGCCTACCATAATTAATACATAATTAAGACCACATTCAAGGTGGCCGACAAAGTTTGGTCATATCTAAAAAAAGGAGGCCTATAGTGTCATGGTAAGAAAATCAAGGCTCCATGGTATGATAATTCGAAAGTGTTGGAGAAGGTGGGTGATAATGCTAACAAACTTATTATACCACCATATATGCACATTTACTCAATGGTGAATGTGGAAAATTGGAAACTATAAGATCCTTCCATGTTGGACCAAAAAATGATGAGCAAGTATTACCTACCATAGAAGACTTAGCAAGGCATAGTTAACAAAAGATATTGAAATCCAAAATAACTAGACAAGGATAGTGTGAAAGCTAGTAAGTGAGTTTAAAAGGACAACTTCTAGGAAAGGCCAAATGGTACATCAGGGAGAAGGCATAAGAAAAAAAATTATCCTCCTTTAGTAAAATATTTTGGGTACACAAATCATCCTTAAATGGTGTAGTATGATCTAAAATGCATAATATATAATTGTACATTTATTTTGAGCCATTATGGGTAATGGTTGTAGAATCCATTGTATGGGTAGGTTTCACTTTGGCAATTTGAGGTTGAGAACCCCTAAAACCAATTTGAGGCCTTAAATAGTCATTTTTGGGGTTAAAAAATTGCAATGTTACCTTTCAACCTCTTGATATTTTTCTGCACTCAATAAATTTCTAATATTGTGAAGATCACCTCATTTTAAGTTCATATACAAAAGTTATACCTCCCATAAGTTGACGTATCCTATTGACCACCCTGGTATTATGTGAATGTCACATAAGCTTTAATTACTCACATGTGTGAATTTGGTCACATATGTACTTTCAAGAATATTTTAGAGGTTCCAAAAACTAAAATTAATAAGGTTATGAGGTTTGTAAAAACCCTAACCTTAACAATAGACAATTATTATGCTATGTGAAATATTGAGTAACTAGGAAAGGAAGTGTTCCATTCTTATTTTATTGTGTATTGTTCCATAGTTTAGCATAACATATGGGAGTGAGATATTTAATCATAATAGAGAAGAATAAGATCATGTAGCAACCATATTATACATTGTGTCAATGGGAACTCTATAGTGAGTGTCCCTTTCTTTGTATTTGAATTTCATAATTGAAAAGAAAACAATAGAGAATAGACTTCACCTTCTAGTTTGGATTATCTTTTAATGGATTTTCCTAGGGTACATATTGTTTCCATTGGGTATGTGGTGTATTATTTGCATTTAACTTTCATTTTTTTTAGTATTATATGCATTAATATAGTATCATTAAATCTAGAATCTGAGTAATAAATAATATAATAATACATTTCATAATGATGTAAGATATATTGTGACTAATTATTCTAATGGAATATTCATATAAGTTCATAGATCACACTATCATTAGGGTTTATTTTTAAACGGTTAAGTTTTAATAGTCATTAGGTCATGTGCAGTGGTTACATCCCTCAGAGAATTTAAGGGCTCCTCTAAAGTTTTGACAACCTTATGTATGTAACCATCTTGACATTAGAAAAAAAAATTATAAATTACCACTATATTTATTGTTTCTTTATGGTGGTGAAAATTTAAACAATCGTTTCAAATTGCAAATCTATACTCCCAAAATAACTGTGGGGAGAAGAAACTAATGAGAGTTTTTAGGAATTTGAAATTTCTCTCCTAATTTTAAATTAATTTTAACAAAATCCTTAGCAATAATTTCAACTAGGTCATTGAAATAAAATGTATTAAGCCAAGGAGGTAATTCATAAGTGGAAAAAACAAAGATATAATATAGGAACTTAATTCTCCCTTGGTTTGATTTGATAGATGTTAATCCCAAAATGGAAAACACACTTTGACCAACAAAATAATAGTGTCCAATTTTATAAAGAAGGCATTGATTCCTAGTAATCCATGACCCTTTTTGAATGAAAATGTTCACTTACGCTTGGGTATCATCTCCAATTTGGCATTAAAATAGGAAAATATCTCTAGATGTGGTGAAGATATAAAAAGTGTTCTCCCTTTTCACTTTAATCCATCCTAGTATGATGTACAATGCTTTGAGGAGCTTGTAAAAATTATCTAGAATAAACTAGTAAAGCATATGTCAATATCATTCGTTCAAGAACAAAATATTAAAACCCTAAAAAAATTGGAGGAAATTGAAATAACAATAGGAAATGAACATATGCCACCTCACTTATGGGTTGAAGAGAAATACACTAACAAATATTACCAAAAGTACTTGTAGTAGAGAGAATAACATTGGAGGCTCAAATCCGGAAGTACATGGCATAAAGCTGTAGACAAAAAAAATGAAATTTCATAAGTATGTAAAGTCAAAAATAAACAAGACCATCATCTTTGAAACTAACTTTCTAAATGGAGTAGTTCTAGAAATTTGTTATCAACTCAAAGAAGCTACTAAAAACACAATTCTACAGGATATCATGACATATCATTAAAAAATATCAAGCCTTAGTTATATGTAAGAAGTTAGGAGAAAATGAAAAACTAGGAACTGAGAAGCTACTCCTTCCTAATCCTATTTAAAAAATAAAAAAACATCCCTAAGTTATCAATATGTATATCGATTTCATGGTGTAATGTTTCTTATAAAATCTTAAGAAAATTCATGGTGATTACATTGGTTTCAATATGCAAGGTTTATTATAAAAAATCATAGATTTAGACCAATTTCATACTGTAATGTCTCTTATAAAATATCAAGAATGATTTTAGACTAATTCATTGTCTAATATCTCCAACATAATCTCAACAACAATATAATAGAAACTCGAAAACAATCATAGTGGATACACTAAAAAGAATAATCAAGAAACTCATATTAAAAGCGCAAGGGGGTTTTGTATCATATACAAAAATCTTTGAAAAATCATTGTTTAAAGGGGATCCTCCAAAGTAGCCAATAAAGGAGGAGGTGGGAAACACTCACGAAATTGGATATGAAAAAACTCAAAAATAATCAGAGTGAATACACTAAAAAGAATCATAAAGAAACTCATATTAAAAACACTAGGTGGTTTTGTATCATATGAGAAAATCTTTTAAAAAATCATTGTTTAAGGGGGAACCTCCAAAGTAGCCAATAAAGGATGACGTGGGAAACACTCAGTAAATTGGATTGAAAATTTATTTCAGGGAAATGGACCATAAGTTATTTTATAACACTTTAATACAAATGAAATTACTTAGGTCATATTGGGTTGAAATTTTATGTAAGTAAACCATGGATGGTTTGGAATATGGTTTGGAATGGTGGTCAATAGAGTTGGATGAGGTTAATTTATCACTAGTTCTCCTTGAAGGACAAGAAATAAGGGTTGCATCACCCATGAGAGGGAATTACTTGGTCCAAATTAAAGGTATTTAAATCAATTTTTATTTGAGATCCATATCATCATTTTATATGTCTAGGATTTTTAAAATTAGGCTTGATAGGAATCCGGGAGTACCGGTGACAAATACTAGGAATTATGACCCTCTTATATTGCATACAAGAGTGGAAATGATTATCCTATGAACCATTGGGGGATAAAACATGGTTAAGAAAATTCCATTTATGCCTTTAATCAATTCCTCATTCATCGTAATAGTGTTTCATCAACTACATTGGGTAAGTTCATCATGGAATCCTAAATCTAGTTGTTTGAACATTGCTAGTTTTTTGTTATTTGTATGTTTAGGGTTTTAATGGGTATTGAAATTTTATTATTGGTTAATGTTCCATTTTCATGGGATTATGTAAGACCATATGTTGGTAATCCAAATAGGGATTTAAAATCTTTGTTTTTGGGAGTCATATATGAATAAAGCTAGAAAATGTTGCCGTGTCAATGGTCATGACTAGGTAGGTTTTTGTGCTTCTATAAAGGTGTAGATAGTGAATGATTTATTATTGCTAGAAATAGATATTACCATAATATTATGGGTGTATTTATTTTCATATATTTTATGTACTTGAATAAATTCTTAATAGTCTCGAGGAAGGAGTGGGATGCACTAATGAGGGTGACATTGTATTGCCTAGAGGTGATTAGAACAAGGTAAGAATTGAATCTAGTTAATTTAGGATTGGGAGAGAATATTAAGAATAAAATAGTTGTAGGGATTTGTGAAACCTACCAAAATGTTGTTGTAAGGTCATAAATCTTGTATTTCCTCTTCAACTCGTAACTGTCGAAGCTCCCTTTCAACAATTGGGATTAGGCATTTTTGGTCCTCTGAACCCTGCCTCATCTCAATAACATAAATACATAATAAGAGATACTAATTATTTTATAAGATGGGTAGATGCATCCCCATTATGAGTCAAAAATTCCAACCAGGTAATTTCCTTTTTAGATACTCATATTATCACTTGTTTCAGTCTTCCGTAATCATTGATTTTCGATAATGCATCATATTTCTCTTCCCATGATTTAGATGCTTATGCTTTATAAAAATTGATTAAAATAAAGTACTTAGTAAAATATTAGCCTCAAGGTAATGGTATTATCAAATCCTTAAACAAAATTCTACTAAAAATCCTAAAAAGAATTATTTATGATCATCAAAAGAATCAGCATACTTACTTGTTCAATGCATTGTGGGTTGATAGAGTAACTCCAAAAGTGACCATCAGTAACTCACTATTTTTCCTTTTTTTTTATGGTAGTGAAGCAATTATACCTTCAAATATATGTTTTCCTTCTTTACAACTATCCCAAAATGTACATGAAGTTGAATGTTCATCCATGAAAAATAGAATTAATGTCCTAGTTAAGTTAGAAGGAGAAAGGTAAAAATCTAAAAATAAGTTTCATCAACATCAGTTGATATTAAAATGTTGGTTTGGTGATAAATCATCCTTTGACCAAAACTTCCAAGTAGGTGATCTTATTCTTAAATGGGACAAATCACCTGAGGAAAAAGGAGAACATACCAAGTTTTAGAAGCAATGGCTTGGGCCTTTAATCGTTACAGAAAAATTGGCCCCAACATATTTAGTCTGCAAACTCTGGAGAGTAAGTCAAAATCCATTCCAGTTAATGTGAAACTCCTCAAAAAATACTTCTCTTGAATCCCTTTGAGGAACTTTAACTTTTTAAATATATATTTCTTGTTTGATATTTGTTGTGTTTTGATTTCTTATTTTTGTTTCTTTGTTTTATAGGTCCACTATTTAGAACCAAATATTTCTGACTGATTTCTCATTGAAAGAAAAATTTTGAACATATATTTCTTTATTTATTGATGTTCTAACTTATTGAATTTTTTGCCTCTGATTTTCATAGATTTTTGTTCAAAATATCTAAAAATTTATATCATTGCTACATAAAATAATCATAATTTTCTTCATGTTTATTAAGGGATATATGATTTAGTCAACGGAAATTGATAAGCAGATTGATCAGTGCAAATATTGGTGATATTTAAACTTCTTACATCATCTTTTACTCTTATTGATTTTTTTGTTCAGATCTACTTCCCCACCTATTAGAAGATCCCTTGTGGGGTTACTAATAGAGTAAGTGAAATCATTGTTGATGGAGTTGGTTGAGCGATAGGATCTCTCATAATGAGTTGAACTACCATGGTCATGGATGATTGGTAAATGACATCACCATATATGGGCGCCAAGCCAAGGTGATGTCATTCATTCATTATATTGTAAGACAAGAGGCCTCATCATGAGTTCATTTGTTCACTTCCTAGTCTTCTGTGAGTGTAACTGTCACCATGTGGCCACCAAACCAAGCCATTGATCTTCATATAAACCTTGAATAATAAAAATAAATTAATAAAATCTATGAGCTATCATCCTAAAAATGGGATAAAATCATCTGAATTCAGGTTAAAAGGTATCCTTTTCAATCCTATGGATGCATTATTGGCCGCATAGGCAATGGCTATGGAATTGGTAATGTTTACACTACTTTCCTGGTTAACTACTACATTTTCTTAATATGTTGTTTTTAAATTCCCTGGATTTTTGTAAATAATAATTTTTTTATTTAAGTTTTTGTTTGATGAAAATTATGCACAGGTATTTGTAAATAAAAAAATTAAATTAGTTCCAAATTGAATCAGAGCAACCAATTTTCATTCTATTTGGCATCTGGTTTATCCAACATCTAATCCTTTTTTTTTCTTAGTTTTGTACAGGTTTCTAGTTAGAGAATGTTGGTTCACCTAGTGAGTTTCCAGTTGTTGGCTACCCCATAGATTCCCATTACATTTTTTTCAAATCAAATGGGACCCCTTTTTTTTTGGGGGGGGATTAAGGTTTTTGTAACCTTGAAAGATGATTAAGTTTTATAAGCAGAGACTTTTTCTTGTGTGATGAGTGTGTTGATTTCTTTTATACTTTAACATGGTTTTATTTTCATCGCTACATTATTTGATGATTATCTCAAAATAAATTAATGGAAGATCCCAAATCCTAACCATAGTTGGTTGATATATGCCTTTGGTGTTTGGACTATCCAAATTCATCTCCATAAAATTATTCACATCACAGTCCTTTTGTGTGCTCATAAGTAAAATTTATAACATCACAAATCTTTATGGTCATGATCACATGTAAAACTAGTGTTTTATTTTTCTCCTATATAAACATTTTGCATTAGTTATGGATTGAAATTTGCTTCTGGAATGGTGTTTTTATATACTATATGTTCTGGATTATGAATCATTTAATTTTTTTTGGGACCATGTTATAACATTTAACATGTAACCATATTCTATGTTGTTTATACTCCATGTTATATTACAACGTTTCGACAACAATGATTCCAGTGGTTTTTTTATAACTTGAGGTGACTTAAATTAACTCCATGTACATTCACTCTTTTCATTATTAATTTTCTAATGGGTAAAATCTTGACGCGCTTATGCAATGGATTCATTGTAATTGTATAATTAACACTTGGTATTGTGTGTTGTTGAATGGATCATAGATCTAGGCGATGGCATGTGCTTAGCTGGTGACTTGGAAATTATAGATTTGGACACCTAGAAACTTGTCATGTGATGGAAATATCCAAGGTTTGGTCATTTATGATTATTATGTGATTGGTATCACTTCACTCTAATATTGTCAATCATTTTTCTAGTAGGTTATCCCAATTCTTATGGTCTCATTCCTGCATACCTTTCATTCTAGCTTGATGTTTCCTATATTCAGTTGGGCTATGTGATATTAGGTTTTACCCCATGAAACTATACCACGCTTGCATGAAATACCTTCTAAACAAAATCATTGTTAAATCTTCTCGAATGTACTAGAATGGCTCCTTTAGTTCGAATAGAACTAGTTGGAGGTGAGATTGTTGAGTCTATGAGGAATATCTTTCTCTCTTCCAAGAAGTTTGATGGTGGGATTTTATTCATATTTTTTAGGGTTACAATGTTAATGTGATAAAATCATTATCTTCCACTTACAAAGACCACAAATCTAGGGTTGGTGATATATAAATGTGGGTGGATGCTAGCGTCATTGCTGAAGTGGCACATCTTACGAATGAAGGTGAAAATTGGTCTAAAACTCACTTTTCTGTGACATTCATTGCCATGAGTTTATGGCCTCAAAAAATTGCAGCTATAATATGAAAGGTATTCATGTCAAATTCCTAAAAACAAAATGGATAGGTTTATTTTATTTCATTAGGTGTTTCATCATCTATGAGGTAGAATATGAGCTTGCTTTTCTGTACCATCAGGTGTTATCATCCCACTAGCCCATGGAATTACCATGGAGTGTTATCATCACACTAGCACAATTCCTTGTAATTATCTAACTATAAAAATAAAAAGGATGTGAGAAAGGGACACATATTCTAGAGCTTGGGGGAAGGGAGATTACTTGGGAAACTTGGTTGTTACAAATGGCATCCATGGGATGGCTACTTTTTTTTTATAGATCTGGTTGTGTATTAAATTCAACTGAAAATAAGGGCATGCCCATGATCCTATCGGGAAAAAGTACAATAAGAAAAGGACAAAAGAATTAACAGAAATAGTGGTTGAACTATCCACAGATTGGTCTGCATATACCATGAGGGGAAGTAAATGACTAGTTTATGGTAATGTAAGGAAGTGGATGTCGAGAGGCCCTGGTGGATTATTCATTAATGATGGAGGATTGAATCAATCATTGCAAGGAATAAGAAAAATGGGATTACATGAGGCTCTTGGTAATCAAGCTTATAACTGAGAGGGAAGAGAAGGATATCAGTAATGAGAGAATTCAGGGACAGGAGAAGCTTTGATGATAGTGCAACTAAGAAATCCATGAGGGTTGTTGGCTGATAATCATAGAGCATAACTTCGATGATATCCCAAATGAGAAACACATGAGGCTTGTTGGTTGAAAATCAAAGAGCATAACTCTGATGATAACCCAATTGAGAAACCTAGGAGGCTTGTTGACTGACAATCATAGAGTAAGCTCATATGATGGTTCATCTAAGAAACCCATGAGGTTTGTTGGATGATAATAATTGAGTAGTGGTTGTGTCTTACAGGAGTAATACATCTATTAGAGACTGTGCTAGTTAGAAAATTATAAGAAGTGGAGGCGATTAGAGAACTTTAAGATCTAAAATGGGCCTCCTAAGAAAAATGTACAACCAAAATAAAATTTATAAGAACCAATAGGAGTCGAGATGATGATGTCAACTATGGGGGATGATTCGCCATTTTTGGGGTTAAAAAGTAAAAAGATTAAAAAATAATACAATAATAAAACTACTTTTTCAACTTATCTCCCTAAAGTTTTACTCAAATTTCGAGCAAGAGTATTCGTTGGATGCAAAATTTAATTCCTCATCCAAGGAGTACCCATGTTGCATACTTTAAGTGGACCCTACTACATGAAAAATGAAAAATACATTAAAAAAAAGTGATTGAAATCATGTCTTTCATGTATCAGGGTCCATCGAAAGTATGCAACATGAGTACTTCTTGTATGACGAATCAACTTATGCATCCAACAAGTGTTCCCGCCTGAAATTTGAGTGAACCCATAGGGAGATAAGTTGAAAAAGTTTTTTTTCTTTTTTCCCTCTAAAATTTGATGATGTAATCAAATATTATTTTATTATTTGCATTATTATTTTATAATTTCCTTAGGAGGCCCATTTTAGACCTAAAATTCCCCTAATGACCCAGGGCTAGTGGGCTCATAACACCTAATGGTAGTTTCACGGAGTTGGGTTGAGAAAAAATGTGGAATTTCTACTAAGAAGATGATGGAGAATGCACTCTTATTCATTTAAAGGTAACATAGTTAATAAACCATGTTGCCATTAACTATCTCTCTTTCTCTCTCCACGTCTAAATTTTGACTCTTTGTGTCTAAATCCCCATAGATGTTGGGATGTTGCATTATAAGTTCCTTTGTATAAAAGGAAGTGTTCCCTTGTGTGAAATTGTTGAATAGTTGGTGGGTGAAGGAATTGTAGGCTTGAGACACCCGGTTTCAATTGATGATGTTGGTTTAATTTCCTAAGTAGATGATGGTTATATGTGAGTGAAGTGGCTCATTTACTTTATTTTATAAATTTGATAGTTGGTGGGTGAAGGAGGTGTAGCCTTGGAACACCCTATTTCGGCTAATATCATTGATTAGTCTCTCTAAATGCATTCCTCCTCAAGATTTGCAATCTAGCTCGGGGTGACAATCGCAAGAAAGGCTTTTCTATAGCTTGTTTCAGGTTTGGTGGAGAGTTGAAGTCCTAATCTAAGTTTCCAATCATTTGAAATTAATAAATTAAGTTGCTTACTTGTATACTCGATGCATTGAAAATATGAACATTGTTGGTGTGTGAAGCATTCATGTTTTAACATTGTTAATGTAGGAATATGTTATACTTGCCTATATATGATGAGATGCCTTATGTACTTGCGTAGTTATCATGATTATAAGGGGTTGTGAGGCCTTGTGTTAATGTAATGCGTTCAAGAAGTGCGAAATTTTTTATATGGTTCCATGTGACTGTAGAGTGTGGTTGACCAAGTTGTCATGGTGTTTGCATGCCTTAGTGGTTAATATAGTCGACGAGAAGGCCAAGTCAAAGATGTCCTAAGGGGGTGCTTGTTTCATTGTTGAATGTTTAGTGGAAAGAAACTAAGGCATGATTCGATGGTGAGGAAACTGGTGTAGCTTCTATTGAAATTTGCAACAAGAAAAAGTGAAATTAGCAACCAGAAAGGACAAAAAATGCACCCACAAAGTTCATGGAATCTTGATGCACCAGGAATGTGCAATTTTTGATGCACCAGAATTTTAGCCATGGAATGTGAAGCATCTAATTTATTTTTACTTTAAATAAATTGGACAATAAATTTTAATTTCATCTCATAACAACTTGTATCAGTTAACTAAGTAATGATGACTGAGTTAGCTCAAGAAATTAGATTTGAGGGTCTAGATGAGGCATGTAGAGGGATTATAATATTTTGGGGGTTGAGTTGCAGTTGATGCATCATTGGGTGTGTGGTGTGAGTGAGTTAATTGAACTTATTGAGTTATAATTAGTTTAAGTAGTTCTAACTTAGAGATGAGCTAGTGAGAGGTCCAGTGAGTTAAATTATATTTAATTCACAATGAGTGATCAAGCAGTTAATTGATAATTCACTATAAATAGCTGCATACATGTCAGCTCTGAGGAAGACCCAGTTGAGACAAAGGTTAAAGGGAACATAACTATCAGTTGTATTTATAGAAAATTTCCCATGTGAAATTATAGTCATTGGGATGCCATAATGCATTGGACAATCAAGGAATGATATTTTTACTATTTATTAGGGAGATAATTCCCTAGGAATTGTGTGAGCAAGGCAGGCTGAAGGAAGGCTAAGAATTGGCTAAGTACTATACCGACTTTTCCTATATCAGTGGGAGACAATTGGTAGAGTGTTGGAGAATCGCATGAGAGATTAAGCATTGTATTGTTTCATGATTCCTTGACTTAATATAAAATATAGATAGTGGGGTTTTGAGCAGTTTCTTTCCCCAAGAGCATCATGTGTTGTGTGATTTATTTACTTCTTTCTCTTGTATGTGATTGAGCGATCGTGTTTTGTATTCCACAAATAGTTTAGAAGGATTCAATATTTTTTTTAGTACATCACAAGATCATATTGAATCCATTAGTATATTTTCTACATGATATCAGAGTGATATTTCTACATGGTATCATATAGATATTTATACATGGTATCGGAGTGCAAGGAATCACAATAGAAGAGAAGAGCAGAGTTTTTTCTTGAACATGTTCGAATTTTCATATTTATTCTTTAGGATCTAGCTGCAGATCAAGAAGTCTTTCAATGGCTCCTTAGGGGAATTTCGAGGTCTAAAATGCGCCTTCTAAGGAAATTATAAAATAATAGTGGAAATAATAAAATAATATTAGATTACATCATCAAATTTTAGAGGGAAAAAAGAAAAAACTATTTTTTCAACTTGTATTTTCAACTTATCTCCCTATGGGTTTACTCAAATTTTGAGCCACAACATTCGTTGGATGTAGAATTTGATTCCTCATCCAAGGTGTACCCATGTTGCATACTTTCGATGGATCCTTCTACATGAAAAAATAGAAATGCATGAAAATCATGATTACAATCACATTGTTTCATGTATTTCTCATTTTTCGTGTAGCAGGGTTCATTGAAAGTATGCAACATGGTTACTCCTTGAATGAGGAATTAAATTTTTCATCCAATGAGTAATACCACATGAAATTTGAGTAAAATATTAAGGAGATATGTTGAAAATACGATTTGAAAAAGTAGTTTTATTATTTTATTATTTTTTAATCTTTTTACCTTTTTAATCCAAAAATGGTGAATCATCCCCATGGTTGACATCATCATCTTGAATCCTATTGGTTCTTATAAAGTTTATTTTGGTTGTACATTTTTCTTAGGAGGCACATTTTAGACCCCAAAATTTCCCTAATCTGAGACTCGGATATTCTCTTAAGGAAAATTCGAATTATATAGGATGGAGGATAGGATGGAGGCAGTGTTTGAGGACAACGAGTTGAAGGAATTCATATATACTGATATTCCCAAGCCCGCAGCAGTAGATGCCAAAATTCTTGATGCATGGCAAAAGAAGGTAGCAAAGGCGAGAAGGATCTTGTTAGAGGTAGTTCGAGATCATATTGTCTCGAGTCTCCATGGCAAGGCGAATCCATATGCTATGTGGAAGGCCTTGACATATCTATTTCAGAATAGAGGCTACCATAAGAAGTTGGCACTAAAGGATAAGCTTAGAAAGATTAAGATGGAGGAGGGTGAAACGATACCAACATAATTGTCAAACTTCACTCAATGTCGAGATGAGCTTGGAAGTATTGGTGTGATTGTATCTCGGGATGATTTGGTGAGCCTATAATTTCTAAGACTTCCCAAGAGTTAGCATAGTTATCAGGACTCGGTGAATGGGAGGGACAAGTTACTTGACAGTGAGTGTTTGTGGCCCGACTTGGTAATAGAAGAAATAAGGCGGAGCACCAGAGACAAGACCTCCGACAAAGACAAAGAAGAACATTGTGCATTAGTTAGAAAAGGAAAGAAAGCCAAGGGAAATAACTCCCAAGCCGAATATGACAAGAGATACTTGTCCAAGATCAAGTGTTTTCGTTGTCATGAGCATAGGCACTATGCTGCGAATTGTCCACAGAAGAAGGCAAGCAATAAAGAGCTTCTGGTTGCAGCGGGTGAAGCACTAGCTTCACAATTCGATCTTGATTTTACTCTCATTACATGCATGACCAACAGTGTAATGGGATGCATGTGGTATCTATACAATGGTGCCTCATTACATATGATGGGGAATAAATATCTCTTCAGTTACTTGGAGGAGAAGGACCTCTAGCAG
Source organism: Pinus albicaulis (assembly GCA_034641835.2). Lineage (NCBI taxonomy): Eukaryota > Viridiplantae > Streptophyta > Pinopsida > Pinales > Pinaceae > Pinus > Pinus albicaulis. The sequence continues at coordinate 17,391 of JAXQQM020058678.1, read as the reverse complement.
AACATAGAGTTTGGAGATGATCAGGGATCAGTATTGTAGCTAAAAAATAAAAGTGATCAGAAATTATTCAAACTAGGACGAACGTGTCGAGCTCTTCATCAAGACTCCAACATAGCTTGTTTTATCAAATTCCGAGTCTGTATGAGTGAGTTATGGCCTGTTGTTCGCTTTTTCAAACAGCTAAAAAAATTAGCATAACAGGTACATGGATGATGTGGCAGCCTAGTCAGGAAAAAGAAAATTTCTTCAGGAATATTCTTCATATTTCAGCCAATGAGGCTGTGACAAGTGGCATTTTCAGATTCGCCAGTTTGGTCTATGTGGGAGTAAATTTCCTAATGGTTCTAAGGTGGAATTATATTTTTATTTTATTTTATTTAATTATGATTTAATATTATATATATATATATATATATATATATATATATATATATATATATATATATATATATATTAAATATTAATTATATTTAAAACTTTTAAATTCCATATAGAATTAATGAATGGAAAAAACGAGGTATAGGGAGTAGGGTCGAATTTTGAACTTAAGGCCTCCACCCCCACAAGCCAACAAGTTAACCAAAAAACCACGGCGCTGAGTTTTGAAAACATTTTGCGTCGATCTTTATTTATTGTGTTTGCATTGCAACCGGCAAAGCACATTAAACCTCCATTAGCACTAATTAAGTTTAATTAAAACTTGTGTTTATATTATCTACTAAACGTACTTATCCTCTAATTAATGCGCAATTAGTTTGGCATAAATTTAGGAGGAGCGGGCCAATTTTGGCGGCACTTCCACTTTTAGTGGAGTTAACTGGCAGTTAGCTAGATTTGGAGGTAGTTTCCTAGGGAGAAACTTTAATGAGGGATAACTTTAGCCCAGAAACTCCAAAGTCGACTCAGTCAGAACAAAAACAAGGGTATTGGGGGTATTTTGGAGCCATTGAAGTAGGTTGCAGAGGAAGAAAAGGTCATCTACTAGTGTTTTTATGCATTTGAATATTTTTTAATGTTAGGGCCACCAGGTGTTGGAGGCATTGATAGAGCATCCATAATCCAAATTGAGAAAACAAACAGTCATTTCTAGTATATTTTGATGTTTTGAACTCATTGGAATAGGTTCCAATTGCATTTGAAGCTTTCAATATCAATTTGAGAACACTTGAATCTAATACAAAGGCCCACACTATGAAGTTGGACCAACGAGATCTAGCCAAGGAGGGGTGAACTCTTTCAACAAATTTTTGTGTATTGAGCTCTATTTTGTGTGTTTGATGTGTTTATATTTGTTTTTTTTTAGTCATTTTAAAATTATGTTTTTAAGTTTATGAAAAACACTAAATTTCACCAAGTAAATTGAATTGACAATCACATGCTCATGGACAAACTCTTGATGAATAAGAAAACCAAAACAAATAGAATTTTATATCTGGAAATGATACTAGCACAACATTAACTAGAAATCATGAAAGATAAATTTGGTATCATAGCACAAGGTTTCTTGCTTGTTTTTCTTGAAGGGTTTTAATAGTTGAAATTTTCGTGATGCTTACAAGGTTGAGATTGCAGAGAGGAGAAGGAGAGCTATTAGTAGCTAGTCTTGAGATTAGGACAGAAGGAAGAGAGCTGAGAAAGAATCATCCTCACCCAAAGGACCACTCAAGGTAGCACTTGAAGCACCTCAAATTTCATCTCCATCAGTTGAGATAGAAGAGGTACAAATTGTATAAGAGGTTGAAGTGATTGAAGAGGTACAAGCTGCAGAGGTTGAGCTTGAATCCAAAGCCAAAATGTCAGGCTATGAAGAGACTCATGAAACTTTGAAGAAGAGGATGTCAAGAGAGAATTCAAAGAGATGCAAAGAATGGTGAAAGTTATGTATGAAGCTTTCATGGCAAAGGAAGCTGGAGAAGGTTCAAAGAATCCTCATGGAGAAGGATCTTCAAACAGAAAGAAGGATGGAGAGAAGTGTTCAAAGGGCACTGGATGAAAGCCACCTCCATCTCCACCATCTTCATCATCCTCAGCATCTGCATCTACATCATCTTCCACACCCACCACAAAAACTCATACTCATACTCATTCCAAGATCCCAAAAGGAAAGACTCCATTACTCAAGTTGGATATCAATTTTTAACTTCCCATTTACAATGGCGAGGTTAATGCTGAAAAGCTAGACAATTGGATTCATCAATTGGAATTATACTGTAGCATTCAAAATCTACAAGAGGATGATATCAAGATCCTGTTGGCTTCATTAAGGTGTAATATTCCCAAATTTTCACCTGATATTTGGAATATTAGAGTCCTTGATTTTATTAATGAATTAAGTAAATAAAAGGGTGCAGGGACCCATAATCCTCAATATGAATAAATATCCACTTTTGTGTGTGTGAATGTGGATTAATTAAGCCTAGCTCTACATAATAAGGTAGTTGAGCAACTACTAATGTGAATGAAATTGGAGAACCTGTCTCATTAATGAGATAGATCATGGAGGTTGACACAGTCAACTAAGATCTTGAAGAGATCAAATAGAAAGTTGATTCAGTTAACTAAGATCTTGAAGATGTCAAACAAAATATCATGGGACATTCATGATAAATTGATGGAAAATGTTGTGCAAACAAAGCACACTTGATGGAGAAGGTGTACATTGCACCTAGACATGATGGTTGATTTGGTCAAACAACACAGTCAAACTTGGAGGATCTTGTCCACATGCACTGCATAGTCTAGATGAGGGCCAAGGTTTGGGAAGGCTCAAACATTAATTAAAGAAGATGAAGGCAAGGATGAGGGCATGCTGATTATTCTTGATGTAAATATATTTTCAGATCTGGAATTGTCATGTGACATTCCATTGATTTCTCAGGCTGTTTAGCAGAGATTGCAAGTGCTGTTTAGCACAGGGTGTTCCTGGTTGAGAATCCCAACGCTTTCTTAGAGAAGCTCTAGAAAGAGTATTGTACTTCATTCTACATTAGGCTTTGAGTGCCACATCTCTTTTCCTACTTTCTGCAGAACATCCATATTCAGAAATTGCAGATTTTTGAAGATCAGTTTGGAAGGAGGAAGTTGTCTTCAGTACTTCAGCTAAAGAACTGGTGAAGGTTTATTCCTATCACCTTGGGCTTAAAGATCAACTTCCCAAAGCTTCATTTCATATTTGGCATCAGGCCAAAAGTTATTGACCTCCTAGCAGTATTATTTCCTTCAAGAATTACATTGTCCATTTTACAGATCCAAAAGGAGGAAGGAAGTTACTAGCATTTCAGCTAGTAATCCTGTGAGGGATCATTCTCTCACATTTCCATTGGTATTACCATCAGCCTGGAGTTTATTAAAAAAATTTTCAACAGGAAGAAGGTCTCTCTTTCCCTCACAACGCAGTTTCTATTGGTAGTTGTGTTGCAGCAGCTGCAATCATTATTGGAGGATTGAGAAGTTAGATCTAGAGCTTCTAGCTTGTAGATTTGAAGAAGGGATCAACCCTTCAAGCTTAGATCTGATCTTGCAACACATTTCAGCCATATTTTTGACATATCTAGCTTTAGATCTGTATTTCCCAGCAAATCAAGGATCAAATCCTAGGGAGGTGATTTTCCAAAGTTGTAGAACTGGAAAATCCTTTCTGGGTTATCTTGGGAATCCATCACATTGGCCAGATCTTGAATCTTGGCATCATTTGAGCTTCAGTTTTGAGTAGATCTGTATTTTCCTATTCAGCCTGCAACTATATGTTCATATTCTGTTGAAAGGACAACGCAATATTTTCTCCAGTGCCTCTCTAGTTATGCTGTACATATTGCAACATGTTTTCTGAGTGATTCTAGACCAACTTTTTGGCTAGATTTACTCGTATTTTTGTACATTGTGTAACTGATTCTTCTCCAATCTAATAAAATGGCTCAACTCCTCCATAAATTATGATGTTATCTTAAGATTTATTGTTTATCTTGCTGCAGGTATTATATTGTGTTTAAGTATTGCTGTATTCCCATTTCGGGATATTACAGTGGTATTGGAGCATGATCTTTGGCTCAGCTTGTGGACACGTCATCTTTTGCATCTAAAGAAGAAGAAGATAGATGAGATCTATCATGGAGGAAGAAAATCCCGCCATTCATTTCTGTAGATCTCTCCAAGGAGGTCTATCAAATGAAAGAGGAAAGGCAGAAAGAATATCCAAGAAGAAGATGTGATGAGGAAGGTCCAAGCACTTCCTATTAGCAAAGAAGAAAACCAGAGAATCCTAGATCTCCTCATAGATCCACTATGCCCACTTTCTTTGAAGAAGGTGAAGGGTGTAGAAATGAAGGAAGGAATGAACCTAAGACTCATGAGACTCTCAGTCTATATCTTGAAGAGTAAAAAACACGGTCTAGAGCATTCAAGGAGAAACTAACTCTCCAACAATTCTTCAAAATAAAAGAAGAAAGAGGATCCTATAGAAACAATAGAAGGAAGAGGCACAATAGATTCTATTTGCCTACATTTGATGGATCCTCCTCAAGAAATGTTAAGGCTTGGAGGAGAGATTTAGATGCATTTTTCAGGCTACATGTTGTAGTTGAAGGAGTGGTTGTTCAAATTGCAGCACTTCATATTTTAGATGGAGCTAATGATTGGTGGTTTGGTCACATGGAGCATGTAAATGTGACTAAATATTCAAATTTATTTCACAAATTGAGGAAGAAGTTTGAGGTGGAGAAGACAGAGATGTGCTACAAAGAGACATTTCCTAAGGAGGGGGCTGTCAATCTTGTCACTCTGGACAAGAGGTCACTACATTCACCACCAGCTGCAGAAGTACTTGCATCTGGAGAAGAGACACTTGCACCTTTTCAAGATGGTCTTAAGCTCTTGACATATAGAGTCCCATGCATGATTCAGGAGATGCATTAGGAAGAGGAGGAAGATTCCAACACTGGTACAGTAGAAGAAGAGCAGCCATCTCTCTTACTAGTAGTTGGAGACACCATTGTCCCGGTTGGAGGAACTCTTGTGTTCTGTCAAGAGGTTCCCACATATCAGTTGATCCAAGGTATGCATACACATTCATCACCTATTATTTCAGTAGATATTATTGAAACTTATGGGGACATGCCATCAGGTCCAATGCATGACCAAGGGTTAGATTCAAATGCTGATTTGAAGCAGCATACTATTACAGCACAGAGGACCCTTGATCTAATCAAGGAGGAGATGAAAATCTATCCTAGTTTTTCATGGATGAACTACATTCAACCTCTTGAGTTTAAGTGTAGAGTTTCAGAAGAAGGGATGAGCATAATCCTTTGTACAATGACTGGTTATGAGATCAATATTGTACCCTTCTTTGAGACAGTTTATGTATTACCTTCCAGATCTACAGTGATGTCACTTAGAAGCAGTGATAATGATGAGGCCCCATTATTCTTGGAGCATTATGAAGGTAGCTTCACTCATGAAGAAATGGAGGTAAAGATGATAAATGGTAGACATCTTGAGATAAGAAACCCTTTATCCTTTCTAGATGACCCTTTCTCAATGAGCATCTCACAGCTCAAAGAGAAACTTCTACCTACAGTAGATCTAGAACCTCATTGGTTTTGGAAGGCCATGGATGAGAAGAAGGTCTCATTAAGAGATCTCATTGGAGGTGCACTTCAAAATTTCATGGAGTGAAAAGTTCTTGATCAGTTTGGGGAAGATGGCTTTCTACAAAGGGAGGATACCATGATTATGCAGCACATCACTCAACTTCCATATTGGGGTGAGTGGGTGAGAATGACAAGAAAGGGGTTGTATGACGACTTGCAGATTTATGACATGGGCCAGCAAGCAAGGTCACGTTGGTTGCCCTTGGGAGATTCTTGTCACTGCCCAAAGGCTCCTATTTCTTTGATCCATGCCTTGAGGACCACTTATGAAATGAAGAAGGAGGCATAGTTGCATTGGCTTCTCTTGGGTGAGTATGGTTACCACCTAATAGCTCATGATTTTTTGATTCATGCCTTGTGTATCAATGATAGTATGCATCAAAAGGAGGCATGTTCAATTTTATTTCACTTGAGAGAGATTTGCCACCACATGACATCTCCTATGTCTATGTGTTTTGTTTCGGGTAAAGCTTGGCATGATGCTCTCATGATGTGCATTGATGATGTCTCTTTGTATTGGGTCGATGTGACATTCAATATATCCATTAGTATGGTTTTGCTTCATGATGCACATGAGGAGGAGAGGAAACAACAAGATCTCGTGTTGCTTTGGTTTCTTTTGGGGGAGTTTGGCTTGTCCATATTACATGGAGGAGATGGAGGATGGAAGCAAAGGGCCTTACTCCGGTGGTTACTATTAGGAGAATATGGTTTGACATATTTGTCTACCCATATAGCTCCTTTCCTTCTTCTTTTGCATAACATTGGAATGAGGCTTGGATCCAAAATAGTCAATAGGGCTAAGGATGAGAGCATAATAATGCTCAATCAAATTCATGAAACATGGGATGGAGATATGTATTGTATGATGCAACTTTTCCTTTGTGGAAAGAGCTACTTTATTTTATGTATCTCATGTATTGATGATGATGTTGGACATAATATGGTTGTCACTTGGTACTTCATGATAGAAGGAAGGCATCTAACCATACAGTTAGAAGTCATTCTATATGTTTTTGAAAGACAACTTTGGAACCAAACATGCATAACACATTGCAGCAAATGGAGGAAGTCTTCCTTATGTGGATGTCATTGGGAGGGGAATAGATGGCTTTGCTTCTACTTTTGGAGTTGCTTGAAGACAAGCAACATTTGGGGGGGGCTGCAATATTCCCAAATTTTCACCTGATATTTGGAATATTAGAGTCCTTTATTTTGTTAATTAATTAAGTAAATAAAAGGGTGGAGGGACCCATAATCCTCGGTATGAATAAATATCTACTTTTGTGTGTGTGAATGTGGATTAAACCTAGATCTGCATAATAAGGTGGTTGAGCAACTACTAATGTGAATGAAATTAGAGAACCTATCTCATTAATGAGATAGATCATGGAGGTTGACACAGTTAACTAAGATATTGAAGAGACCAAATAGAAGGTTGATTCAATCAACTAAGATCTTGAAGATGTCAAATAAGAGATCATGAGACATTCATGATAAAGTGATGGAGGACGTTGTGCAAACAATGCACACTTGATGGAGAGGGTGTACATTGCACCTAGACATGATGGTTGATTTGGTCAAACAACGCAGTCAAACTTGGAGGATCTTATCCACATACACTGCGCAGTCTAGATGAGGGCCAAGGCTTGGGGAAGGCTCAAACATTATATAGAGAAGATGAAGGCAAGGATGAGGGCATTCTGATTATTCTTGATGTAAAGATATTTTCAGATCTGGAATTTTCATGTGACATTCCATTGCTTTCTCGAGTTGTTTAGCCGAGATTGCAAGTGTTGTTTAGCACAGGGTGTTCCTGGTCGAGAATCCCTAGAGTATTTTACTTCATTCTGCATCAGGCTTTGAGTGCCACATCTCTTTTCCTACTTTCTTCAGAACATCCATATTCAGAAATTGTAGATTTCTGAAGATCAGTTTGGAAGTAGGAAGTTGTCTTCAGTACTTCAGCTGGAGAACTAGTGAGGGTTTATTCCTATCACCTTAGGCTTAAAGATCAACTTCCCAAAGCTTCATTGTAGATCTGGCATCAGGCCAAAAGTTATTGACCTCCTAGTAGCAGTATTTCCTTCAGGAATTACGCTGTCTATTTTGCAAATCCAAAAGGAGGAAGGAAATTACTAGCATTTCAGCTAGTAATGTTGTGAGGGATCATTCCCTCACATTGCCATCAGTCTTACCATCATCCTGGAGTTAATTGCAGCATTTTTCAGCAATAATAAGGCCTCTCTTTCCCTCATAACATAGTTTCTAGTGGAAGTTGTATTACAACAGCTGCAATCATCATTGGAGGATTGAGAAGCTAGATCTAGAGCTTCTAGCCTGTAGATCTGAAGAAGGGATCAACCCTTCAAGCTTAGATATGATCTTGCAACACATTTCAGCCATATTCTTGACAGATATAGCTTCAGATCTATATTTCCCAGCAGATCAAGGATCAAATCCTAGGGAGGTGATTTTCCAAAGTTGTAGATCTAGAAAATCCTTTCTGGGTTATCTTGGAAATCCATCACATTGGCCAGATCTTGAACCTTGGCATCATCTGAGCTTCAGTTTTGAGTAGATCTGCATTTTCCTTTTTAGCCTACAACTATATTTTCATATTCTGTTGAAGGGACAATGCAATATTTTCTTCAGTGCCTCTCCAGTTACGTTGTACCTATTACAACATGTTTTCTAAGTGATTCTAGAACAAATTTTTGGCTAGATCTACTCACATTTTGTACATTGTGTAACTGATTATTATCCAATATAATAAAATGGCTCAACTTCTCTGTAAATTCTGATGATGTCTTAAGATTTATTGTTTATCTTGTTGCAGTTCTTATATTGTGTTTAAGTATTACTGCATTCTCCCTTTGGGATATTACATAAGGCTAAAAGGAGCAACACTAGTCTGGTGGGAGGCAAAGACACAAGAGGAAATGTGAATCCATAGTAAGATTTCCATTTCTTGGGTTGAATTCATTTCTTCCATTAAAAGACAATTTTATCCATTAGCCTATATGCAAAAATAAATTATGAGTTGGCAAAACTTTAGGCATCTCAAAGGCCAAGCTGTTCAAGAGTACACACAATATTTTAGAAAGAGAGCTTTGTTGTTAGGAGTAAACTTGAATTCTCAAGATACACCCTTGAAATACATAAAAAAATGAAACTTCAGGAATATTTTTCATATTATAGCCAATGAGACTATGACAAGTGGCATTTTCAGATTCGCTAATTTGATCTATGTGGGAGTAAATTTCCTAATGACTCTAAGGTGGAATAGTATTTATTTTATTTTATTTAATTATGATTTAATATTAAATATATATACTTATATGTTTAAAAAACATATTATTTATATTATATAATATAATATGTTATATGTTTAAAAAACATATATATATATATATATTAAATATTAAATATTAATTATATTTAAAACTTTCAAATTCCATACCATTAAACCAAAGTATAATACAAACCACATTTATTTCCAAATCCAAACATGAAAGTCTGAATCCATTTGTTATATACTAATGTTTAAGGTTTTATATGGTTCCAATGGTTTAAAACAAATGGCAAAGTCCACGTATGCTGAAATACCTTTGCAAAGTTCTTCGGTGGATTATTAAATGCAAGGGTTATATATTAAGGTTTTATATGGTTCCAATGGTTTAAAACAAATGGCAAAGTCCACGTTTGCTGAAATACCTTTGCAAAGTTCTTCGGTGGATTATTAAATGCAAGGGTTATATATTAACGTATGGAAAAAATGAGGTATGGGGAGCGGGGTCAGGTTTTGAACCTAAGACCTCCACCCCCACAAACCAACATGTTAACCAAAAAGTTATAGCACTGAGTTTTGAAAATAGTTTGCGCCGAACTTTATTTATTGTGTTTGCATTGCAACTAGCACATTAGACCTCCATTAACGCTAATTGCATTTAATTTAAACTTGTGTTTATATTATCTGCTAAACGCATTGATCCTCTAATTAATGCACGATTAGTTTGATGGAAATTTAGGAGGAGCGCGTCAAATTTGGAGGCAGTTTCCTAGGGAAAAACTTGAATGAGGCATAACTTTTGCCCATAAACTCCAAATTTGACTCAGATAGAAAAAAAACAATGGTATTGGGGGTATCTTGGAGCCATTGAAGTAGGTTGCAGAGGCATAAGAGGTCATATACAGGTTTTTTTTTGCATTTGAATATTTTTTAAGGCTAGGGCCACCAGGTGTTGGAGGCATTTCTAGAGCATCCAGAATCCAAATTGAGAAAAAAAATAGTCATTTCTAGTATATTTTGATGTTTTAAACTCATCGAAATAGGTTCCAATAGCATTTGAAGCTTTTAATAGCAATTTGAGCACACTTTAAGCTAATACAAAGACCCACACTATGAAGTTGGACCAAGGAGATGTAGCTCAGGAGGGGTAAACTCCTTCAACAAAATTATGTGTATTGAGATCTGTTATGTGTGTTTGTTGTGTTTATATTTGTGGCTATTCAGTCATTTTAAAATTATGTTTTTAAGTTTATGACAAACACTAAAATTCACCAAGTAAATTGAATTGACAATCACATGTTCATGGACAAACTCTTGATGAATAAGAAAACCAAATCAAAGAGAATTTTATATCTGGAAATGATACTAGCACAACATTAAATATAAATCATGAAAGATCAGGAGATGACAAGAGGTATATCACGATCAACATAGGTACAGTTACCTTTCAGAGGGAGTCTGGATCCCCTCTTAAACTGGTATATATTTTGTATGTGCTAGGCCTAAGGAAGAATATCGTCTCCGTAGTGGTATTGGAAGACCATGGTTATGATGTCATATTTAGAAAAGGAAAGGTGTTCCTTAGACACATTGTCGTGGGACGGGTGAAACAGATCGGTGTAAAATTCAAGAACTTGTATGCTCTCAAGGTCTAGGATGCATGCAAGTCTTTGAGGAGCAAAGCAGTGGTTAAAGACTTGGTGGTTGAGAGGGAGAATTATCTCTCAACATACAACCCTAGAAGCAGACTCAAAAGGTTGTGGAGTAGCCACAATTGGAGAATCAGAGAGGAGACTGAGTGGAGGCATCTGTTAGGGTCCTATAATAATAGGGGTCATAATTTTGAATTGACTATGTTAAGTATTGTAATATTGTACATGCGTTTTCTTTTTGCATATGTTCTCCCATATTAAAAAATGAAAAGAGGGTATGTCCTAAAATAAAAATCAAAGGACCAAAAGAAAGAAGATAAAAAAAATATGAACCCCACAAAAAGAAACAAAAACAAATCTTGAAAGTGTTGCACATTTAAATGCCACTACTCTTATCTTTCTTTACTTTGCAAATAAAAATTGTGTGCATCTTGTTCAAAATGCCACAATTCATGATGATGATACAGTTTAATCTTGATTCATTCATGCATTTAATTTCATGTCATGATAGTTATTGAATAAAGATCTGACCAAACCATTTAATCTTGGCAGATCAGTAGTTAGGTAGAAAATAAAATGAGCTCATAAGTTTAATCTGAGCCATTGGAAGTTATAAGGTTAGATATAGGTTAGTTTTTTTATCAAAAGAAAATAAAAGGGTCAGCAAGCTCAAATGCACCCAATAAAGGAAGTAAAAAGGTTAGGGTAAATAAAGGATAGGCAGAAGACTTTTACAAGTCATGGAAAACATCAATTGGTACATATCATATCACTAATAACTTTCTAAACACATTCCCCTTCTAAAATCCCTAATTCCACTCTTGGAAGTCATTTCCCCTTGTAAAAAAATCCCTTTCCCCTTATTCTAACCCTTTTCCCTTCCTAAAACCCCTTTTTCCCTTCCTAAAACCCCTTTTCCATCACTAAAACCCCTTCCCCTTTACCAACTTTGCATTCTCATAAAAAATATGAAAAACCCACTTATCCAAAGTTTGCAGCGCTTAATATATATTGAATATCTCCATCATATTTTCCCGGCCTCCTTTTATTTTTATTTTTAACCTATAGTTTTATATTACATTAACCCCTCGCTATCATTATAAAATCCCACATATATATCCCTAATCCACCTTATATTAAAACCCTTCCACTCTATATTCCCGACCCATTTTTATATTAAATGTCCGCTTAACATTTCCCCGGCCCCACTTTTATTCTAAAACCTCTGCTTAACCCTTTTCCCAGACCCCGTTTCCTTTTGAAAATATAAACACCCGTCAGCCATTTGATTACCGCCATTTGGATTAGACGGCCCATAAACCTTTTCGCACCCCCACATGTCCAATGTTTAAAAACAATGGGGGGTTGCGAAATGAGTGGTTTCACACCCCCACCCCTTTGCCACGTGGCACCCCCATAGCTTATCCCACCCCCCATCCTAAAAACCACCAAAAAAAATTTCATCGTGCGATAAAATACCAAACTACCTTCGCGCCTTGCGATAAAAACCACCGTTGTTTGAAATCAAATCCCTGTTCCATGTAATTAACTACTTTCGGTTAAAAGTAATAAAACCATTTTTCCCACTATTTATGTTATTTGTGGAAGAAAAGCCAAAGAAGCCATTGCCGACCAGAGTTGAAACCCGCTGCTCCCTAAACCTTCTACACGACCAAAATCACCATTTTACAGGTAATCCTAAGCACCTGAAACCATTACTTAAGCACATAAAAGTAATAATTAATAATCGAACGAATTAATGGCCTCCCAGAGCATTATATCTGTAAATAATTTGTAACCACATGTGGTAGATGTTGACCACACCCCTCTAGCTGATAAGGACTTCAAAATTAGTGATACAGTCACTGATTTCAACCTTTTAGAGCTCCACTACTGGAGCCATGACAAATTCATTAACCAGGCAGATGATATCGATTTTTGGGGTTCAAATTTGCCTAAATACATATTCCCCCAGACTATAATATTCCCAAATTTTCACATGATATTTGGAATATCAGAGTCTTAATTTTCTTAATGAATTAAGTAAATAAAAGGGTGGAGGGACCCATAATCCTCAAAGTTGAATAAAATCCATTTTTAATGTGTGTATGTGGATATTCTAGAACTAGTTCTAAAATCATGGAGTAGTGGAGCAACTCCATTAATGGAGATCATGTCTCACTTATGAGATAGATTATGGAGGATGAAACAGTCAAATAGGATCATGGATCTTAAATGTAAAATCATGAAGATATTTGATAAGGTCAACTGAGATCATAATGCATTCAAAGTAAGATCATAATGCAATTATGATTGGTTAGTGGATGAAGTGATGCATTCAATTCACACATGATGGAGAGGGTGATCACCCCATATGAACATAATGGAGGACATGGAGAAACAACGCAGTCAACCATGGAGACTTATGTCCACATGTACAACACAATTTTGGAGTGGGCCTAAGCTATGGAAGGCTCATGATCTATATAATGAAGGTGAAGTCACAATGGAAGGCATGATTTGGATTATTCATTTCTTGATTTGTTTAGATCTATATTTGTCTTAGGACATTTATATGCGTTCTTGAGTTGTTTAGCTAAGATTGCAGTGTTGTTTAGCACAGGGTGTTCCCGAGCAGGAATCCCACCTCTTCTTTGAGTGATCTCTAAGGAAGAGGGTTGTACCACATTCCTTATTAGGAAATAGTGTCATCTTCAAGAGGTTGTTTCTAGCATTCAACTAAGAAACTGATGGAGGATTCATCCTACCAGTTTTTTCTTCACATTTAGTCTTCCAGGAGCAGCAGCTCTATATCCGGCATTCAAGCCATTGGGTTTTACCTCCATGCAGTAGCAGTCCCTTCAAGGATTGCACAGTCTAGTCCTTTAGATCTATTGGAGGAAGGAAGTTTCCAGCATTTCAGTTGGACATCCTGTCAGGGATCATATCCTCACATTGGATCTATTGTTTCCATCACTCTGGAGCTGATTTGACACATTTAGTAGTAGGCTATTGAGCCTCCCTCTCTTACAGCACATATTTCTGAAGTTGTTGTTCATCCAGCAGCTATTTTCAGTGGAGGAGATTGGAGGAGCTAGATCTTGAGCTTTTAGCCCAAGGATCTAGTGAAGGGATCAGTCCTTCTTGCATAGATCTGATTTTGCATCATTGCAGCCATCATATCATCAGATTATGTAGCAGATCTGCATACCCAGCAGTATATTGGTGAAGCCCTAAGAGGGTGGTTTTCTTATATTGACAGATCTGAGAAACCCTTTCTGGGTTATCTTGGATATCCATCATAGAGCCCGGATCTCTATTTTCAACATCATCAGAGCTCCCATTCTACCTAGATCTGACTTTCTATGTTTCTGGAAGTTGAAGTCCCAACACTTGCAACAGGGATAGCATGGTTTACCTTCCAGCAGTTCAGTAGTTACGCAGCCCCTCTTGTGGGATCATTTCAAGGTCATTCTAGGCCAACCCTTTGGCTTGAGTGTCCCATATTTTGAGCATTGTTGTGCTTTCTTTTTCAGCTCCCATATAATAAAATGGATCAGCTATTTATGTGTATTTTGATGTGTATATAGATTTACTATTTACTTTGCTGTAGTTCTTATATTATGTTTCAGTATTACTGCATTCTCCCTTTTGGGATATTACAGTGGTATCAGAGCATGATCTTTTCCTCGGCTTGTGGACACTTCATCTTTTGCATCAAAAGAAGAAGCAGATATATGAGATCTATCATGAAGGAGGATTGTAGTTTTGTCACTCCTCTCTTTAGATCCATGCAAGATATCTCCAAATAATTCAATCAAATGAAAATGGAAAGGAAAAATGAGGATCCAAGAAGAAGATATGATGAGGAAGGTCCAAGCACATCCTATCAGCAAAAAAAACCAGAGAATCATAGATCTCCTCATAGGTCTAATATGCCCACTTTCTTTGAAGAAGGTGAATGGTATAGAAATGAAGAAAGAAAAGAATATGAGACCCATGAGACTCTCAATCTGTACCTTGAAGAGTACAAAGCCTAGTCTAGATCATTCAAAGAGATTCTAACTATCCAAGAATTCTTCGAACTCAAAGAAGAAAGAAGATCCTATAGAAGCAATAGAAGAAAGAGGCATAATAGATTTTATTTGCGTACATTTGATGGATCTTTCTCAAGCACTGTTAAGGCTTGGAGGAAAGAGTTAGATACATTTTTCATGCTACATCCTGTGGCTGAAAAAGAGGCTGTCCAGATTGCAGCACTTCATCTTTATGGTGAAGCCAATGATTAGTGGTTTGGTCACATGGAGCATGCAAAGGTGACTAAATATTCATATTTCTTTCACAAGTTGAGGAAGAAGTTTGATGTGAGAAAACCAGAGGTGAGTCCTAAAGAGACATTTCCTAAGGAAGCAAAGGAGGATGTCATTCTTGTCACTCTGGACAAAGAGTTCCTACATTCACCACCAACTGCAAAGGTTCTTGTATCCGAAGGAGAGACACTTGCATCTTTGCAAGATAGTCTTAAGCTCTTGACACATAGAGTCCCATGCATGATTCAGGAGATGCATGAGGAAGAGGAGGAATATTCTAGTGCTGGTACACTGACAGAAAAGCGGCCATCACTCTTATTAGCAGTTGGAGAAACCATTGTTCTGGTTGGAGGAACTCTTGTGGTCTTGCAATAGGTTCCTACACATCAGTTAATCCAAGGTATGCATACATCTTCATCTCATATTGTTTCAGTACCTCTTATTGAAACTTATGGGGACATGCCATTAGGGCCCATGCATAACCAAGGGTTAGAACAAAATTATGATTTCAAGCAGCAATATATCACAACACAAAGGACCCTTGATCTAATCAAGGAGGAGATGAAGAGTTATCCCAGTTCATAATTGTTGAGCTACATTCAAACCTTTGAGTTGAAGTGTAGAGTTTTAGAAGATGGGATAAGCATGATCCTCTGTACAATGGCTGGCTATGAGTTCAGCATTGTGCCTTACCATGAGACAGCATATGTACCACCATGCATATCTACAGCACTGTCACTTAGTGATAATGAAGGGGCCCCATTATTCTTGGAGCATTATGAAGGTAGCTCCACTCATGAAGCAATGGAGGTAAAGATCATAGATGGTAGACATCTTGAGATGAGGAATCTTTTCTCCTTTCTAGATGACACTTTCTCAATGAGCATCTCATAGCTCAAAGAGAAACTTCTACCTGCAGCAGATCCAGAACCTCTTTGGTTTGGAGGGCATTTGGTGAAAAGAGAATCTCATTGAGAGATCTCATTAGAGGTGCACTTCAACATGTCATGAATTGAAATTTTCTTCATCAGTTTGAGAAGAATGGTATTCTACAAAGGGAGGATACCATGTTTATGCAGTACATCATTCATCATCCACATTGGGATGAGTGGGCGAGGATGATAAGCAAGGGGTTGCATGACCACTTGCAGATATATGACATGGGCCAGCAAGAAGCTTGGTTACACTTGTTTCTATTGGGTGAGTTTGGGTACTACCCAAAGGCTCCTATTTCTTTGATCCATGCCTTTAAAAACACTCATGGAATGAAGAAGGAGGCATGGTTGCGCTAGCTTCTCTTGGGTGAGAATGGTTACCACCCAATAGCTCATATTTTTCTGATTCATGCCTTGTGTATCAATGATGGAATGCAGGAAAAGAAGGCATGTTCACTTTGGTTGACCATGAGAGAGTTTGGCCATCACATGACATCCCCTATGTCTATGTGTTTTGTATTGTGTAAAACTTGGCATGGTACTCTCATGATGTTTATTAATGTTGCTTACTTTGTTGTGAAAGCAGCTCCAAAAAGAGAAGAAAAGAGATATCAATGCCTTAGAAATAAGCCACTTCGATGGGGAAACCTACAATACATTACATGAATGAACAATTCTTGGATGATACAAATGGAAAAAATTTCTTTCTATATATAGGAGCCCATGGGGCCATAATGTAATCCTAGTGGGGCCACAATGTATTCCTAGCCAACCTAACAATAATAATTTAAGGGCACAATAATAACAATATGGGGGTTACAGGGGTACAACAATAACAATAAAGGGGTTACACTAACAAAAATCCCTAATTTCGCACTGGGTTGATAGTTACTCAGGTAGTTCAACTACCCCAGCCCGTGGCCAACTGTTTCCAACTGTTGAAACTACTTGGAGGGACTATAAAAGGACCTCATATGTATGGCCTAAGGGGGAGAGAGAATTATTATTATTATACTCTGCTGGTTCCCTATCCAAGTCTGATTCCCCGTGCCTCCTGCACTTTCCCAGTTCATTTCAGGAAACCCTTGTTTCCTTGAGATACACATCCCTTTATATGTTATCTCGTATGTACTCATTTGGAAGGAGTCTTAGCGAGGCAAGGGCTGGACGGATCCGGACGACGGTCTGCGAAGGCCTTGGAAGGATCAGGTGATCTCTCCACTTACTTTTGTACGTACTATTTTTATAATACAGAAGTATCATGCTGTTCCCGAAGTACAACGTGTCAGTGTATGCTTTAATGTGTGAAGAATATTTGTTATACAAGCATTTATGATGATTTATTTAATGTTTTATATGAATCTCGCTAACATATAGAGTAGAAATATATTGTACAACTTGTCCTTTGTGCTGGTTTCTTCTTGTATTTCAGGTGAAAGAGGAAGGACGGTTGCAGGGAGTTTGAACTCCACGTGGATCTACTTCAAACGTAGGACCAACGGGTAAACCTCTCGTTCTGCTCTATTTCGTTTTTATGACCGTGCATGATCGTGT
>JAXQQM020087894.1:10000-32634 GCA_034641835.2 Pinus albicaulis | reverse complement strand
CCCCCTTCCCCTCTCCCTCTCTCTTCCCCTCCGCTATCCCTCTCCCTTACCCCGACTCTCTTTCTCTCTGTATTTCTCTCTCTCTCTCTCTCTCTCTCTCTCTCTCTCTCTCTCTATATATATATATATATATATATATATATATATATATATATATATCCCTCCTCATGTCTCCCCCTTCCCCTCTCCCTCTCTCTTCCCCTCCGCTAACCCTCTCCCTTACCCTGACTCTCTTTCTCTCTGTATTTCTCACTCTCCCTTCCTCTCTCTTTCCATCTCTCTCCCTCTCCCTATTCTCCCTGCCTCCTCCCTCCCACTCTCTCTCACTCTCTCCCTACTTCTCCCACTCCCTTTCCCTCTACTGTCCCCAGCCCTCGCCCTCTCCCCCTCCCTCTCTCTCCCTCTCCTTGTCCCTAAATCACTCTCTCTCTCACCCTCCCCCTCTCCCTCTCTCCTCCCATATCTCTCTCTCTCTCTCTCTCTCTCTCTCTCTCTCTGTCTAAACCTGCCACTCCCACAATCACGCCCTCCTTCTTCCCTCTCCCTATCCCTCTCACTCTCTCTCTTCCTGTCCCTCCCTCTCTCCCCCTCCCCTCCTCTCCTCCCCTCTCACTGTCACTCTCTCCCCCTCTCTCTACCCATCCCTCACACTCACACACACACACATTTAAATAAACAAAAACATCTATTTCACATACCTTATATAAATAAAACAATTCTACTAATAAAAAAATTAAATTATTTTATATCATCTAATTTTCAAAGGATAAATAATTACATATAGTGAAATAATACAAATATATCCTTTCACATTATAAAAAATCATTTATAAATAATAATAATAATATTCTTTTCATTGTTATATAATTTTAAATCAATATATAATTATACAAACAAAAATATAACTAAACAAGTCAAATATAATAATTAACTAAAAAAACTCATTCACTAATAACAATATAAATATAAATATAAATGATATATATCAAATATTATAGAATATATAACAAAAACATTAATTATATGATATTAATATAACTTGTTATGTAGAATAATTTAGTATAAGTATGTATTGCAAAAATTAAATATTTAAAATAAGAAAATCAAACATTTGAAAAAAACATGAATTTTATAAATGTAAATGATATATATCAAATATTATAGAATATATAACAAAAACATTAATTATATCATATTAATATAACTTGTTATGTAGAATAATTTAGTATAAGTATATATTGCAAAAATTAAATATTTAAAACAAGAAAATCAAACATTTGAGAAAAACATGAATTTTATATCAGTATTTATTGCATAAATTAAATATTTAAAATAAAAAAATCAAATATTAATAAAAAATAAAATGAAATATAGAGAATGGTAAAAAAAAATATACAAAAATGTAAATGAGTAATGATACCATAGTTCAAACATTCATCTTTAAAATCTATAATGATATAAAAATGATTAAAATATAATAATTATAACATTTATATATAAAATTAATGGTGAATAAAACAACTCTATTTGATAAGAGAAAAAGAGAAAATGGCGTGTACGGATCACTAAAGAGAAACTACATATATCTTTTTACTTTCTTACATATAGGACAAAGTGAAGAAGACCAACTCACTTTATGATAAAGAGGTAAGAATAATTATTAAGAGAAATTAGAGCTAAGAATAATTATTAAGAGAAACTTATCTTGATATATTAGACGAACTCGAAAACTAAGATCTAAAAATAAGATCATGATATATATAAATGAGCTGAAACATTTTAGATTAAAAAAAAATCATGAAAAGTGAAAAAATAATTGTAAGTAAAAAAAATAACTATAACTATATTGATGATTAAAGGAAACTGAGATGTGTAAGAGAGCTTAAACATTTTCGATTTCAAAAAAAAAAAAAATCATGAAAAAGTAATTGTTACTTGAGAAAAGAAGTGTATTTAGATTGATGAATTTAATCATTTGATAAGACTATTTTCAATGATTAAACTAGACCATTTTCAAATTTCCTGTAATTAATTTTATAATATCCATTCACACTAAAAAAATTAAATACATCCCCTGAATTTCAGCCAACATGTAGTTGTGGCGGTAACAAAAATAAACAAAAGCACAATGATGGCTTGACTGCGTGTGCCTAGACACACAGATAGTCCGTCATGGTTTAAAGAAGAACATGACTGCGTGTGCCTAGACACACAGATGGTCCGTTATTTTGAGATATAGAAAATTGGTCTTAATCTTTTAAAGAAAAAGGGAAAATCTGTTTCACTTATACAGAGCAAGAGGGGTTGATTTTGTTTCGTTTATTTTAAATAAAGAAATGTATACATCTGTTGGTTGTATAAGTGTTGGACTATTAGAATTTTATTTACAGTTGTTAAACTTTAGTATTTTGGGTGCCTTAAGGGTTTCGATAGTGTTAAATCCATTTCTACTATCAAAAATGCAATTGAAACACTTCAACAACTTAATTTTCTAAATTTTATTTTACGAGATTACAACAAAAAAACTGCCATCCAAATTATTCTGTATGCTAAATGAACAACTTTATATTGATACAGCATTTTTCTGGTCCTCTGTTTTTTTTCTCCGGTCAGCATGTAATATTAAACAGTTACTTAGAGAAGCAATAATCCTAAAGAGCTCTCGTTATATATCTCTATTTCTATGTTAACGCATTTTACTCTTTATATTTTATTTATTTTTAATGGAAAACAATAATTTTTCTAATTTTAAGTTATATTCAACTTATTTTTAATACAAAATTAAATAAAATGTAAATGTGTAATCTAATGAATAGGCGAAAATAATTTTTTGGGCATTGTTTCAAGTTATTTTTAATTCAAATTCTGCAAGGATTTTAAAAAGTTCGAGTTTAAGCTGTTAAATACATAGAATTTCATTAAGTCATGATTTCTGGTTTTTTAAAGAACCAAATTCATTTATAAGTTCAAAAATATATTTTAAAAAAAAATCACAATCTTTCTTGAAATTGAATCCCCAAAGGTTAGTGAAAAATGTCATTTTATCTATAAGTTAAGCTCTGCCTTAATTTAATGTGATTTGCAGCTCAAGGTCAAAATGAAGTCAAACTTAATTTGTAAATTTACATTGGAAATATATTCCTTTTAATTCTTGTATTGCTCATTTAAATGCATTCATAACATCTAAAAGAAACTAAAACGAGTGCATATATAGCTTTATTGTATATGTACATTTCAGTGTATTAAAATTTCTTTCTATTCTTGTCATTATTATTTTTTTAATTATATTTGTTTTGTTTTGTTTTTTATTATTTTTATCGTAAGGTTTTAAATCTTTTAAAAACAGATTTTAAGAAGAATTATCAGTTTGCTTCTTTAATTATACTAGTGAGATAATGTACTTTATTTAGTTGTTTGATCTATTTGTCTAAAATTTTTAATAATTTTTTTTGTTAAAATAGTTTGTATGGCTTTATTTTTATTTTTACCTTTTTCTTATGATTTAGATATATTTTCCCTAATCTTATTTGGTTTTTTGATACAATACGTAATGAATAAAATTTTATTAAAAGATTTATTATATAGGTTCAGAGAGAAAATTCATAGTTAAAAGAACTTATTCCTTAGGGAAAGTCTAGTCTCCAAACTTTCATAATTGTACTTTCTAGGTAATTATAATTCTTTCTAGAGCATTATGGGTTTTAGAATATGATTCCTTTTCACTTGTACCATACATCAAATAAATATATTTTCATGCTACACATGTCCACCATAGAGAAGATTCATTGTTATTTTGAGAAAAATAATGGTCAACTAAACCTCTCAAGCGTAACATTGTCTCTACCTATCATTTGAGATATTTCACATCTCATCCATATAGCAAGAAACCTCTCAACATTGTCTCTACCCATGGTTTGATGTATTTCACATCACATACATATAACAAGAAATCTCTTAACAATATTACACACCCCATCAGGAGAACTTTTATCATTGTACCAAACTCATTCTAATAAAAGAAGGATTGATAATGGACTCATTTAGGGAATCAATTCTCTCCTTTATGACCTCACTCTACATTTTATTCCTCCCTTTGTGGAAAATATGTAAAAATTGTGATTTTCAACTTCTCTAATCTATAGGGAATCTCCTCAATACTTTCAATGTAATTGACAACCCCAACTTATTCCATGTGTAGTAGGGTATGCCCTTATAAATTTCGAAATAACATCTATAACTCATCTCATGTTTAATTCATCATATTTCATATAGTGCAATAAGAATCAATGCAATTTATTTTGTTTAAGGTAAAATAATTTCCATATATGACCATAGTCTTCTATACACATGATTTAAACAACAAGGACAAGTGATCAATCTATTTTTTTATTTTTCTCTAGCTACAAAATATATAGAAATATCGGAGATAGTATTTTTAGGCACTATACATTGAATATAAAAGCACAAAAACTAATAAGAAGAGTTTAAATAATGCTAAAATATATCTCTGTATGACTCCTTCTTAAAATTTAGCCAAAAGATAATGTTATTGTATCTTAAAAGAACTTTTAATTATTTTGTCTTTTCATAACCACAATCTCTTGCAAAGATGATAATAATAAGAAGACAAAATGTTGACATCCCAAATTTTGTGATTTCATAAACATACTGAATCAGTATTCATTATTGATCATTCTTTTAGGCATTTCCTATTTTTCATGTGTATTAAGGAAAAATTCGCTAAGGACTCTAAATCAACTAGTTGTTGCTTATGGTGATAAAATTGATTTTTCATATATTTCATTAAGGACTCTAAACCATCTAGTTGTTGCTTATGATGATAAAATAACTTAATCTATCTTTGAGGCTATTATCATGGAACTTCCACCACTTATCAAGTGTGTGCCCATTCAAAATTCAAATTGAACAGTGCTTGTTTCTAGGTAGGACATAATGTAGTGGTATGGCTAATTGGTTATCTAATTGGTTTATAGTTCTTCGTTAATGGGGTTGATATACATATTAGCATAGATATATTTTACTCCAATGTCTAATAAGAATTGAGATGGATTAAAAGAAAATAAAAACATAATTGATAAATTTATAAAAGATCTAGGTATCTATGTGCTTGTTTTAATTTTATTTTACATTTGTATGAATTTTGTATCTTTTTTTTCAATTTAATTAATTAGAATCAAGACTACTCCTGTAGCATGCCCACATACATATGTCTCCACTACAAAGGGATATTTTAACTTTAGTAATGCTAGAACCAATGCTTGACTAATATTATTCTTTAACACCTTAAAGGCTCTTCGCGGAACCTTTCCCCACTCGAAAATATTCCCACTTGATATTATGGTGTGGAGTGGTATTTATACTACTAAAAACGAGTCTATGAATTTCTTAAAGTACTATGTTTCCTCAATAAAACTCCTATCCTAAAAAACATTTAGTAAACCTTACCGACCGCTTCATGATGACCTCCATCATGGAAGGATCCATCTTCAACTCTTCTCCACCTATCACATAGCCCAAATATACAAAATTATATTGTGAAAAATAACACATCTTGATATGTTCTCCTTTAAAGTATCTAGAACCTACATCAAATGTGAGATGTGCTTGTCCTAGGTAGAAATGTATACTAGTCAATTATCCAAATTAAAAAGAAAAATGAACTTATAAAAGTGCACAAGATATCATTAATTAACTTCATGAATGTAGTTGGTGCATTGGATGGGCTAAATATCATAACTAACCACTAATACAAACATTTTCTAGATTTGAAGCTGGTCTTCTAGGTATGCTCTTCTTTTACTCAAACCTAGTGACCCCCTGATTTTTAAGTCTAGCTTGGTGAAGTATTTATCTTGTTGCATAATAGTTCTTCTATCCTAGGTAAGAGGTACCCATTCTCGAGAATAATTTTGTTTTAAACCCTATAAAAATACACATGCACCAATTTGCATCCACAGTGGCTTCACTGCGACAGCAATACCATACCACGTGGGTTCATATTGGGGGATATATAATGAGAAAAAAATGACATTATATATTAAGGGACATATAAGGGGTAAAGGGGTTTTATATTGGAAAGTATAAAAAATGGAGGTCAAAGTTAATGAAAAAGTATAAAGGGATATAAAAAATGTTAATGAAAAAATGGATAAAAATTGCGAAGGTGTATTGCGTTTGTATTTGGAGGGGGTTAAATAATGTGATTTTTAGAGGTGTTTTCCAATATGTACTCAAATTAAGGGTGTTGTTTAATATTATATGATTGCACGTGATATGTTGGAGGTTCATTGAGTGAAGCCCCTATGGTCGCATCCTTCTTAGGCATAATTATAATGGGTGACCCACATGTGAGGTACTTGGTTGAATAACACCATATTCTAATACCTATTACAACTAATTCTTCACCTCATTTGTATTTATAAATGACTACTTGTACAACCCAATGTTTGGTAGTGGAGAATCTCGAAACAATTGGATCTCATGCTCCACTTCCCTCTTGGGTGGTAACCCTTTAAGCTTCTAGAGCACACCCTTGTATACATGTATAAGCTCTTCCAATTGTTTTTCATGTTCCTTCATAAACCCCACTAAGGACCCTTGCTTTCACCAACTCTTCTACAAAATAATTTTATCTTAAAATTATGAAAGCATACTTTTTTCTAGAACTAATTACCTTCTTATCTTAGTTGTCACTTACAAATGAAATTTTGGGGTTTCCCTTATGTGGTTCGATGGTGAATGATTTCCCATCCTTGATGAGGTGGTACTAGATGGCTCTTCACACAAAGATTCATCTCATATGTGCGTATAGTGACTTCCAATCATAACTATACATACATTGAGTGGAACTACATCTAATTCTACTTCGTCATTAAAAGTAAAAATAATAGTAAATTTGATTATGTGTAGGTTTTTCTACCTTTACCTTTTCTTGAATATTGACGCATCTTAATGGTTATGATCTAGGATGGTCGTGAGTCTTCAGTCCAAATTTCAGAACCAAATTTATTTCTAGTAGATTGTCCTATGATTAAAATTCAGATAGAGCATCAATTTTAGTCTTCTTGACTTGTGTCTTTATATGGAAGAGTATTCTTAGTTCCTTCTCTTTTTATTTTTTAAGGGTACTTAGTGTTGGGTATGTGTTATATTCTTTTTATGAATATTCAGACCCAGGATGGGGGGGGGGGGGGTGTGATAACCCTCCTTCCTCATTATGCTGGGCACAGTTGTGGGGTCGCAGGGGGCGGGTAGCTCCCTGTGCGAGGTCTGGAGCAGTGCCCCTGGAAATTCCCTTTGTACCCTATTTTAGGTGGGCAGACCCGCCTATGGTTTTGTGCATGGATTTTCACATGGTTTTGGAACATGTTGGTTTTTTTCCCCTGGTATTTTTTAGATACAATAAAGGGAACTACGATTATGTTCTAATCCAAGGTTAACAGATTGAGGTTTATGAATGCTTCAACATGTATATATATGTGTTGTAACACTAAAAGGAATCTAATGAAAAATCAAGATAGTAGTCTCGGTTTTAGGATATAGGGGAAAAATATCTTTGTATATATATTTTATGTTTTATTTTCTCGCTATTATTTATTTTCTATCTTTCAGAATTCATTTGCAGATAATTTTTGTATAGGATTAAAACCTACATTTTGTATTCGAGCGTAGGTCATGAGTTTGATACACACCTGACTTGTGTTGGGGGGTAGATTGTTGGACATTCGATAAACCAAGGCTCCCCATGTATTTCGTGACATCGACTAACTACCTCTCATGGATCCTTATCTCTAGTGATGCGATCATTGACTAACACCTGCAGGTTCTAGCATAATGACAATTGTGATTCCGAACAAGTGGTATCAGAGTTGTTTTGGTGTTGGAGAGGTACATCCCCTCTGCGGACAGAGGCGATCCCACTAGCCCAAGAGTGGGTCTAGCAACAAACAAAACACGCTATGATATCGATTCCTAGTTACAAAAGACAAAGCTACGATAGATAGCCTACCTCAAGTCCTATGATGTTGTTGTCGAAGAAGAAGTGTTGCTTCTCGTTCGTAGCTCAACAGATCGGAATCCTTTCGCTCACTACATCCGGACACCTGTACACATGCAGTGAAAAAATGACGACACACAATGTAATAATTCAAACATGTAACTATCAATCAGTCAGAAAAGATTGAACAAAATTGCATTACACAAATAAGAAATACAATAGTGGAACCAATAACGTAGCCGAGCATATATTAAAATGTGAAAGAAAGATTACAACTAAGTTCTGATGCCGCGTTCTTCCTTTGGCAGGGCTTCGAGTGGAGCATGTCTCACAAAGCTTGTCGATAATTTAGACAAGGCTCTCTCTCTTACAGGGTTCTCCTTGGCTCTATTCTCAATAGTCACTCAGCTATATTTTTCTACCCAAATGTTCAGCTAGGTTGAAAATAGAGAGGGCAGGCTTTTATAGAGGGAGAAGAAGAGGTTAGGATCCCTATAATCATGGGGGAGAGTCCTATCTCTTAGGAAGGGTCCATGAGAGGTGGAAAAACACTTCCTAAATAGGGAGATCCAGAGCCAAACAACCCAACCTCTTTTTGATGATTCATTCTAAAGTTGTTAGAATCAAACTTCCGCCTTTTATTTTTTTTAAAAATTCCCAAATAGGCTTGGCACAGGCAATAGACAGGGACAAAGCACCAGGTGGCGCGGGCTTAGTGTAAATTTCCCAGGTCAGTGCGAGTGATGAACTCGCTGCTCGCGCCAATGCCCAAACATATGTTTTTAATGATTTTATGAGGAAATGTTCATGAGGAGAATTCTTGCCCTTATGCAGAAGGATGCCATCAAGGTGTTTTCATGACATTTACTGTTCACAGGTCACAGGAAAAGTTGTGAAATGTATGGGAAGAGGGATTGCAGGGACAGTGACAAAATTTTGTGTAACAAATGCCCCCTAAAGCATGATGTCCGAGAGAGAGGGAGGGGTTAAATACAACTGATGTCTCTGATACATGATAATGTGGTATGGGTGTAGCCGTCCATGATAAAGTGTACAAAAAACCGAGACCCAAGGTATGGACGCAACCATCTAAAAAAATAACGATCAACAAGTAGACTCAGGTATGGTGACAGCCATCTAATCAAAAGAGTCATGTAATAAGTCATAACAATCCATAAAGAACCCGCAGCCTAAATTTCATCAGACAAAATCTAGGGTCTTGCACTCCATCCTGACCCGAACAAAGTACAAGTTCGAGCATGTGAATATGTGAGCTGAAGTCGAACATGCATGACCATCATCTGATTACCAGCCAATGATGAAAAATGTTAACAAATGTGAGAGAAACTACCAATAATGATAATGGCTCTCAAGGTACAAGAGGTACAATCCAGAGAATGTGAACAGTGATCTGGCATAGAACACTTGTAGAATCATTCGATCGAAGGCCAATAATAAAAACCTTACGTCGAATGCGAAGAAACTGCCATTGAGGCATGCAGGCTCCAAGGTACCTAAAGGGAGTCTCTAGATCAATTTCCTGGATAATGAGCCGAAGTCAACAAGAAGTGACCTTGATCGAAGGTGGGCCATAATTTTTCCGAAATCATCGATGTGAGATAGAGGAACATGATGTTTGTGAATCAAGATCAACAGAGAATCAGAGGGAGGTTGAAAACTGCAGAGGCCAACTTCTCTTGAACATATCGGTGACAGGACATTGGATTTGGCAGTATTTGACATCAAGGGATCTGAGGTCATTGTGACGTGGCAAAGAGCAGATGAGCGGTCAAAAGAGATTACCCAAACCTATGGAAGCAAGCAGATAACAAGATGAGATGTCCCCAACTCGACATGAGTGCAGACAAGTGCCATGTTCAAGAGCAACATAATGCCAATACGACTAGGATTTTAGTTCCATTTCCCCCCACCATTTTTGGCGAGTACCCCAATTATTTTTGAAAACAAGCTTGAAGGGGATAGCATGTGCTTACGATGTAATTTTTTCCTTCAGAAAAATCCAAGCTAATACATTTTACGAGCCCTAGGAAGGAGAAACTCGAGAAATGTCATTACGATGGAGTCCGATGTCATAAATTTTTAACAAGTCAGACAAAGGAGGAACTCGTCATATTTTCATATTTAGAGAGTTTGAAAAGAAGGTGGAAAAGAAAACTCTAGCAGTCCCTTTTCGTAAATAGCCCCTCATATCTGAAAAGATAGAAAACTGTGTCTGAGAAAACCTCCTAGTCGCGATAGGCTAGGGTATTCCTTTTTCGTAAATAATCTATCCCAGCTCTAAAACGGGGTAAACATATACTGGATAGATATTGCTTCGTATCCAATTTAACGAGCTCAAAACAACCAGTGACTCGGCTATCTTTTCAGTTTTAGAGAGTCAGAAAAGAGCTGAAAGGTGACTCCTCCTAGAGGAACGAGTGGTATTAAGGGTAGCAACTGGTTGAGGTAATGATGGAACTACTCTGGAAAAATAAAATTCAAGAGGCTGGCTAACAATACCACTCATTGCAGTAGTTCCTTAGGATTGGGTAAAAAAATCAAGTTAAGGCATATGATCGGCCAAGCAGATAGTGATGATGGAGTGAGAAAACCAAGGCTCATCTGGCAAAAATAGGTTGATAAAATGGCAATCACAAGAGGTAAAATGGGAATGGTTTCATTTTTACACAAGCTTGAAATCATGAAACTCTTCTTGAAGTTGCTTTCATTTTTACACAATCTTGAAACAAAGATAAACTATGCTCGAAACCGGTTTCATTTTTACACAAGCTTGAAATGGAAACAAACTATGCTTGAAAAATTAAGCGTGCCCCCAGCATGGTGACTCAATTCGAGGTACATGCCCCCCAAGCTTTAGTCCATATGAAAGGCAGATGGAGTGAAGGTTCAAAGCACGAGATCTAAGAAAGACTCGACTGGGATTTTACGAGATCTTATCAAAGATTCGAATTGAATAGGAACGTGTTTCATTATTTTAATGAGGTTGAAACATTAAAAGAACTATCCTCAAAACCTAATTCATTTTTTAACGAGGTTGACATAGAAGACGAACTATCCTCGACCAACTTGTTTCATTTTTTTAAGGAGCCTGACATAAGAAAAAGACTGATGCTCCGAGGAACTTGTTTCATTTTTTAAGGAGATTGACACAAGAAAACAAACCGTGCTCCGAAGACCTTGTTTCATTTCTTAAGGAGCTTGACACAAGAAAAAGAACCCTGCTCTGACCATGTTGTTTCATTTTTTAATGAGCTTGACAGAAGAAAAAAAACTATGCTCTAACCAGAACTCATCATGATGAATAAGAATTCATGGCTTCCAAGAGTTCCACACCAGATGGGAGAACAACATCTTGGAAATCAGGACCCAATGCCCCCAGCACACGATGCACAATGGCAGTATCATTGATTGTGGACATGGGATAGGTAGCCACATAATTAACCTGCGGCAGGGAGTATACAACCAGTAGATAAAAACCTAGAGGGGACGATGGTGGAGCAGATGTAATTCCAGGACCAGTGACTGAAAGCTGATCAGTGGTCACAATCCGACCTTTGTGTGGAAAATAAATCACACGAAATAGGGAGGAGACAACTTCCCCCATGACATAAGTATAGTCATGCCCCAAGAGAAAATTAAAATCCAGGGGGCCTGGAACAACCATCATGTCTATATGGATAGTTTTCCCTCCCAAAGTAACAGGAAACTTCGGAAGGATCCCTAATGGTTGATTGGTTCCTTTGTTAAAAGCCAAGAGATTCTGGGTAACAGGCATAAGCGGTGGAGAACCAAAAGCTTGCCAAGTAGTTGAAGACATAATACTAATAGACGCTCCTTCATCTATAATAGTGCTGGGTACGACTAGATCAAAGGTTTGTACTACTATCTTGAAAGGCACATAAGACAGAAGGCGGTATCCGGAAAAAATACTCTAATAAAATCAAGCGACCAAACTATTTGGGGTGGATACCATCGAACTGAGATGGTTGTCCCCCAGTGTTACGAGATCAAGAGGAGCATCGTCCGAGATGTCCATGATGGGAGTAGGAGGAGTAGTTTCTTAGACTACAGGGATGGAGTAATCTTTCTCCAAGTTCAAAGAATCTGAAGAAATAAGAAGAACATGAGGGGGATGAGATGTGCTCTCAACAGAAAAGACCTGATGAACCATAGATTGGGTTAGATCAACTGATTCCTTGGCCAAATTTTGGTTAGGAATAGATTCCTGAACTCGAATTTCTGGGGGAGCGGGATCGAGAAAGGATGACGCTTGACTGATCGTGGAATCGACTAGCGAAGGACTCGAGGAAAGATTTTGGTAACCAGCCAAAAGGCAGGGTGCAGAAACAGTGGAGTTGTATAAATTTGAATAACTGTTAAATTATTCACTGAGATTATCCTGATCACACACTATTTGAGCTTCATGCATAATACATAACCTCTTCTACTATTGATCATTAATTTCGGAAATATAAACAATCGCATGCGCACATTAAAACCATAAACAATCACACATATAAACACAGTATTTATGGGAAAGCTTAAAGCTGAAAACCCCCAACTATCTGTATATTATAATGATAGAGATCATGTAACAATAATTGTACAAACTCCTCACAAGCTCTCAGTACAATCTCCAATTGTTACACACTACACAAGCTCAGATCATACAAATCACATGCTCCAATCTGCTCCACCTGTTAGCCTGCCTCTACTGCGCAATCCAATATGGATAATCATGAGATCAAGTTTCAAATCCCACCAGTATGTACTGCGCAATCCTCATTGGCTTCTCCATCAATGTGTGTGCAAATCTCATGCACCAGTATAGTCACAACTGATAGTCACACTGCTCTTTCACCTACCTCTCCACTGGTCTCCACTGAAACTGTCCATGCACTGCAATTAACTGATGTATTATTTAGTTGATTTATGAGTTAATAATTAGTGAATTAACTAATAATTAATTCACACCACTCTCACTAATTGTATCAATCAGTTAGACTAGATACAACTAGCTCAACTAAGTTAACTGAACACAACTCCCTTAACTGTCTCATAAACTCCACCAAACTCTATCACATGAGTTCTATATAAAGTCAACCACGCAATAGCTCAACTAAACCCTAGGAATAGCATAATTCCTTCTATCAGCTGCATGTGCCACATCCATGCATCAAACTGAAGTTCTCCAAGAGGATAAGATAATGTTTAGAGTCCAAATATTATTAAGAGCTAATAATATTTGACATATCTATTTTTAGACTGGCAATCTAAAAATAGATTCCGCCCAGTATGTCTAAAAATAGAAGTCCATCTATTTTTCCCAACTTGACCAACCATCCAAAAATAGCATCCTGCAACTCATAGAACATGATCCATATGTCTAAAAATAGACATAGTCTAAAAATAGACTTTGTGCCAAAAATACCCTGCGGGTCCACTTAGTGAAGGCAACTTCTTTCCACTAAGCTCCTCATCTTGTTTCAATCTCCACACTCCCTCTCAAAAAGATAAGGATTATCTACAACCCCTATCATGCCCCTGTGGTATTCGAATTTGCTCCTGGTGAGCGCCTTCGTCAAGATATCAACATCCTGATCCTCCATATGAATGTATGAAAGTAACATGATTCTCTGCTGCACACAATCTCTGATATGATGATACCAGATGTCAATGTGTTTAGATCTATCATGAAATACTGGATTAATCGAGATTTTGATGCAACTCTGATTATCACAATAAATCACAGTAGGCTCTAAGTGTGAACCGAACAACCCGACCAGGGTCTTCCTCATCCATATAGCCTCGCATGCAGCCAAACTCGCTTCCATATACTCGGCCTCCGCTGAACTGAGTTCCACGGATCTCTGCTTCCTGCTGTACCAAGAAAATGCTATTGACCCGATACTGAAAATCCCTCCAGATGTGCTCTTTATGTCCATTGGGCTCCCTGCCCAATCTGCATCTGTGAAGCCGCACAGCTTTACCTCATCCGACTGTTTGTACCACAATCCATATCCCGATGTGCCTCTGAGATAACGAAATACATGCTTGCCCGCCTTCCAAAAGAGCTTGGTAGGCTTAACCATAGCTTGTGAAAGCTGGTTAACTGCATAGCATATATCGGGTCGTGTATTGACCAAATACATAAGCGACCCCACCAACTGTCGATAGACAGTGGCATCCACTACCTCCGCTGAAGTAGCATCCTCCTTCCTCCAACCACCAGGAAGAGGAGTATCAACAGGCTTGCAGCCATGCATGTTGAACTTCTCCAGTATCTCCCGGGCATACTTACCTTGAGAAACAAACAGTCCACAACTGCGCTGCCAAATTTCCAATCCTGGGAAATAATGAAGGAGGCCCAAGTCCTTCATCTCAAACTCCTTTGCAAGATCAACCTTGCATGAGTGTATCAACAGTTCATCACCTGTCAAAATCAAATCATCTACATAAAGTACAATGATCAGCAACTTGCCCTCCACCACAATCTGGTATAGGTTCGGATCCGCCTCACTCTTGGAGAATCCAAGTCCGGTGAAATAACTGTCTATCCGTGTGTACCAAGCACGAGGTGCTTGTTTCAACCCATACAACGCTCTCTTGAGCCTACACACATGCGACTCGCTGCTGAAGATCTCGAAACCTTCGGGCTGCTCTATGTACACCTCCTCCTCAATGACTCCGTTGAGGAACGCAGTCTTCACATCCATCTGATGAATGTGCCACCCCATCTGTGCTGAGAGAGCAAGAATTGTCCGTATGGAAGAATACCTTGCGACAGGTGCAAAGGTATCCTCATAATCGATCCCCTCAATCTGTGAAAAGCCTCGAGAAAAAAATCTTGCCTTGTACTTCTCCACACTCTCGTCAGCTGCCTGCTTCACTTTCTAGATCCATCTTGAACCCACCACTAATTTTCCTTCCGGCCTCAGGACAATCTCCCATGCACTGTTTCTGACAATCGAATCATACTCTTCCACCATGGCATCTACGCATGCGGGATCCTCCACAACTTCCTCGAAAGAGGATGGCTCCATCATGATACACTTCCTCACAAGAGCCATGTATCCAGTATACCGGTTAGGTGACTGTCTCTGTCTGCGCTGTGATGTAGGTGCTCCTACAGCCTTCTCTGCATCTTGAGCTAGTCGCTCAGCTTCTATAGTGCGCTTCCACCCTCTGATGGTTGGCGCTACAGGAGTGGTATCTTCCACTCCATGAACCTCATCTTGTGGCTGATCCACATCCTAACACTCATCCTTAGGAACTAATAGCTCCTCCTCTGCATGCAAGTGTGGCTCCCTCTCAAGCGAACACTTCATGGCTTTCTCCTCCTAAAATTTGATATCCCATCGCACAACAGTCTTGCGACTGTCTGGAAAATACACACGATAGTTGTGGGGCGTATCAGTGTACCCCACAAATATCCCAACCTCTGCAGTGGGCTCCAGCTTCTTCCTGGCATCCTTCGTCGCATCAATGTAAACAGGTGAACCAAAAATCCTCAAATGGGAAATATCAAGCCTCTTACCAGAAAATTCCTGCTCGGGTGTACTCATGCCAAGTATCCTGTGAGGACAATGGTTCTGCACATATACTGCAGTATTTCATGCCTCCACCCACAAGTGAATGGGTAGGCCCTGATCATGCAACATCGCCCGTGCAACACCCATGATCGTTCTGTTCTTCCACTTAGCAACCTCGTTCTGCTATGGGTTATGAGGTGCTATGAGCTTTCTTCGAATTCCTTCTACGCTACAAAAGTACTTGAATTCGCCAGAGATGAATTCACCACCATTGTTGCTCCTATGAGCCTTCACCTACTTCCCCGATTCTTTCTCAACTAGTGCCTTGAACTCACCAAACTTTGAGTATGTCTCGCTCTTCTTCTGCATGAAGAAGATCCAGCACTTACGAGAAAAATCATCAACAAATATCACATAATACCTATGCTTTGTTGTCGAAGCTGCTGAGAAAGGTCCACACACGTCTGTGTGAATTCTCTCAAGGATCATCGTGGCGCAACTATCCTTCTCGTGAAAGGTGGCTTTCACAAATTTTCCCAAGGTACACCCCTTGCACTGATCTGACTGTGCAAGAGTGCCTTTAGGAATCCCAGTAGAAATCTGCTACAGTATCTTCAAAGCTCCATGGTGAAGGTGGCCCAATCTCCGGTGCCACAACTCGCCATCATCCCGACTCACCACTCCTTATGCCTTGCCTGCCATTGCTACACAACCATCTACCTGCAATTGATAAAGCTTCTTAACTCAAACCCCTATGCTCCGAGTCTCACCAGTTTCCTTACTGTGCAGGAAAGCCTTTCCCTCGCTAAATACAACATCAAATCCCTTGTCTTCTAACATCACCACAGAGATAAGATTCTTCTTCAATCCTGGAACATGCATCACTTCCTTCAATCTGAAGGGTTTACCAGACTCCCTCTAAAAGGAAATGGTACCGATACTGGTCGCACTGTATCTACTGTCATCGCCCATCTCAATGTGCACTCCAAGATCTTTCTCATGCAAATCACTAAACAAATCTCGATCTCCTGTCATGTGAAAAGACGCACGAATTTCCATAAACCACACTGAACCCATCACACTTGAAACCAAGCATGCGATCAGCGAAAAATCCATCTCAAACTGCGAGGCTAAGGCCTCTCCAGCTGCAGATCCAGCAACCTGCTTATTTTTCTTCTTCTGCAGACAATTTGTGCCATAATGTCCATGTTGGTGAGAATGAAATCACTTCACCTTGGACATGTCCTGCTTATTGCCTTTCGCACCGGAATGAGAAGCTTTATTACTCTTCTCCTTCTTTGCTTTGGCAGCCAAAGCACAATTCTCTTCATCAGAGTTCTTTGATGACGATCTGTCCCTGGTACTCCGCCTTATCTCCTCTTGCACAAGATCCGACCAAAGTTTCTCCCATCCTGGAAATTTCTCCTGACCATTGACAGAGTCCTGATAGGAATGCCAACTCTTCAGAAGCTCAAGGAGAGCCAAGCTCACCAAGTCCTCATCATATATAGTCACCCCCACACTTCCCAACTCATCCCTGCATTGGATGAACTTCGTGAGGTACTTGGGCATACTGTCGCCTTTCTCCATTTTTATGTTTCTGAGTTTATCCTTGAGCGCCAACTTCCTCTGGTCGCTCTTGCTTTGGAATAAATTTGTCAAGGCTTTCCACATCAAGAATGGAGAAGCCTTACCATGCAGGCTAGACACTATGTGATCCTTCATGCCCTCCAATAGAATCCTTCGACACTTTGCTGTCTTCTTTTTCCAAACCTCAATTACGGCAGCATCGCTAGAAGTAGGCTTTGGGACTTCAGCATCTATGAACTCCTTCAACCCATTGTCATCTAACACCGCCTCCATCCTATCCTTCCATGAAATATAATTTGAGCTGCCCTCAAGGGCATACTCCAATCGCAATCCGTTGAAAGACATCTCAACTTCGGCACCAAGAAAACACTGCTGCAAATTCGAATTCCACCAGCACAAAGCTCAACCACTTCAATGTTTTTCAATTTCTCCAATGATCAATACTGCTCTGATACCATGTAGAAATTTGAATAACTGTTAAATTATTCACCGAGATTATCCTTATCACACACTATTTGAGCTTCATGCATAATACATAACCTCTTCTACTATTGATCATCAATTTGCGGAAATATAAACAATCGCATGCGCACATTAAAACCATAAACAATCACACATATAAACATAGTATGTAATGGGAAAGCTTAAAGCTCAAAACCCCCAACTATCTGTATATTATAATGATAGAGATCATGTAACAATCAATGTACAAACTCCTCACAAGCTCTCAGTACAATCTCCAATTGTTACACACTACACAAGCTCAGATCTAGCAAAACACATGCTCCAATCTGCTCCACCTGTTAGCCTGCCTCTACTGCGCAATCCAATATGGATAATCATGAGATCCAAGTTCGAATCCCACCAATATGTACTGCGCAATCCTCATTTGCTTCTCCATCAATGTGTGTGCAAATCTCATGCACCAGTATAGTCACAACTGATAGTCACACTGCTCTTCTCCACTAGTCTCCACTGAAACTGTCCATGCACTACAATTAACTGATGTATTCTTTAGTTGATTTATGAGTTAATAATTAGTGAATTAATTAATAAATAATTCACACCACTCTCACTAATTGTATCAATCAGTTAGACTAGATACAACTAGCTCAACTAAGTTAAACTAAACACAACTCCATTAACTGTCTCATCAACTCCACCAAACTCTGTCACATGAGTTCTATCTGAAGTCAACCATGCAATAGCTCCACTAAACCCTAGAAATAGCATAATTCCTTCTTTCAACTGCATGTGCCACATCCAGCCATCAAACTGAAGTTCTCCAAGAGGATAAGATAATGTTTAGAGTCCAAATATTATTAAGAGCTAATAATATTCTACATATCTATTTTTAGACTGGAAATATGAAAATAGATTCCGCCCAGTATGTCTAAAAATAGAAGTCCATCTATTTTTCCCGACTTGACCAACCATCCAAAAATAGCATCCTGCAACTCATAGAACATGATCCATATGTCTAAAAATAGACTTTGCGCCAAAAATACCCTGCGGGCCCACTTAGTGAAGGCGACTTCTTTCCACTAAGCTCCTCATCTTGTTGCAATCTCAACCGGAATTGTCCAACACTCTCTTGGCTTCATCCATATATGGACAAAGGTGAATGGGATGCTGTGCTTCACACAACTTATAGGGATTGGTAATCTGGCCCTATTTTTTATGGGCCTTGTCAGAGCTAGTCAAAGATGTGCTATCAATATGACTTCCAGAAGCCAAAGGCAATAGCAGGCGGCCGTCGTACCATGCTGCAAGTACCTTGGGAATACCAGGGTAGTCTCAAAGAAAATGGTTACCTTTGCAGAGCATGCAAGGGAATTTTACTTTCCGTGGAAGCGTGGATGGTTCTACAATGGACATTTTCTTAAGTGCAGCAGCTACAGTCTTAGCCTCTCGCTTATCTAACTTCTTCTTCTTCTTCTTCTTAGCCACCTTGTTACTAGAATCTAGAATTTCACAAGGAGAAGTAGAAGAGGAGGACGAAGAAATAGGCAGAGAAGGGGAGAGGTCCACTTTAGAAGGAACATGATGCTATTTAGGTGGAGGAGATGGCTGTATAGTTGATGGAAAACTTGGGACCACCAAGGTTGAAAATAACCATACAGGCAATCGAATAGTTAAACTAGGCAGGGACAACCTTGCCATATAAGGAGCATGAACAATTCCAAAAGTAGGAAAAGGACCAGGATTCCCTTTGGAAGGGATTCCTTCATTAGCCAACTCTGGAATCGTTGCCATCAGAAACAACTCAAAACAACACCCTAAGGATACTAACTTTAACCAGTAATATTTCGTGGGTAGTTAATTTTTAAAACATTGAAACAAAACTCTATTGTTTCATATTTTAAGAGTTGAGAAATAGGAAAAAGGTGACTTCATCACTTTCAAGTTGGAAACGATCATGAAAGGACAATTGCTCGATGATCTTTTCAAATTTATGGAGTCAGTAAAGATAAAAAATGACTGCTCAGGTAGTCTAGGTAAAAGGGTGTACCAGGTTCCCATGAACTTCCATATACACCTTGGTTATAAAATGAAAGAGAAATCAACCAAGGACTTGACATACGTGCAGGTAGTCTCCCCGAATGATGTGTTCAGTGTATCATTGTTACAAGGTGGCAGACTCGGCTTCCGAAGGATAAAAGGATTGCAACCTAGAGGGGTCTCCCTTTATATACTCAACAGTATGGGGAGCACAAGTACGTACTAGCGCTGTCTAAAGCTAGATGGTGAGCGACAATTGCTAGGTTTAAAGACGCTGGAACACGTCTATAACTTAGACCACTAAATATTGCGTTAAGTTTCAATGTTGCCTTAGGTTAATTGAAATAAGTTTTAAATTTGATCTTCGATTTATGTTTCAATTCCAAGGTCCTACCAAATGTTGAATCTCACGAATCCATAAACGCAAGCTAGATGTCATAAAATACCATTTCGTTCAATGAAGAGCTATCTATGAGAAGGTTAGGAATTTTCAAGCGATAGCAAAATGACAACACAAAAAACATCCACTACTGAACCTAATGCAAGCTAATGAAACTGAAAATCTCTTCCCTAGAATTATATAATGCTAGAAATGGGAAATATTTTGCAATTTTTACTATGCTAATCAAGAATGCAAAAGATTCTTTTTTGTGTTTTTCAATCTACCAGAGCAAGTACACTAAATGATATGAAAAATGAACCGAAAAAAAAAATTCGAGAATGGCAAAGTGAGAGCTGAAAGAAAAGAACTTCACTCAACTCAAAACAAGCCCAACAAGACTCAAACCAATGACAAAATCCTTCAAACAAAAGAAAGATCTCATAAGAGACCCAAACAAGCCGTGTAATCTAGGCTTGGAGCAACGAGAGCAAGACTGAACAAAAGAGAGGACAATCACTCAATTAACCACATGGGTTTCACTCAATGAACCTCTAATATATCACGTACGTTCATGGAATATTAAACAATACCCTTAATTTTACTAAATATTGGAAAATAGCCATAAAAATCACATTATTTTACCCCCTACCAATACGAACCCAATACACCTTCCCAATTTTAAAAACCCCTACTTGAACTAGATATTGTAGGTATCGATTTTTCATTAACAATTTTTATACGCATTTATATTTTTTCATTAACTTTGAGCTCTATCTTTTATACCTGCAAATATAAAACCCCTCTACCCCCTATATATCCCACAATATATTATGCCATTTTTTCCTCAATAAATATCACCCAATATAAACCCACGTGGTATGGTATTGCTCCCTCAGTGAATCCCCTGTGCAATTAACGCAATCACTGAAATGGATTCAAAACACTAAACGCAAAGGAGCAGAAACAAAATTGACTGGGAAACCAAGGACCCAAAAATTCCACGGGAGGCTGAAGCACCTAGAAAACCTAGGGGTGGAAATAAAAACTGAGAGAAAACGACAAAAAACTGAAGGAAAAGGGCTGATCTCAGTAAAAAATGACTCTAAAGCACTCAACAAGTCAGAAAAGACAACCCAGGTTCAAAGCTCAGGGTCAAAAGTTCCAAAACCAAGCAAACCACAAACCCTACAAGCGTTGGCACACCTGTTTGGCTATAATTTGCACCAAACAGGGAATGGCATTGGTGATGAACTGGAAACTCATGCCCATGCCCAAACATATGTTTTTTATGATTTTCTGAGGAAATGTTCTCCAGGAGAATTCTTTCCCTTATGCAAAAGGATGCCATCAAGGTGTTTTCAGAACATTTTACTATTCACGGGTCATGAGAAAAGTCCTCCAATGTATGGGACGAGATATTGCAGGGATGGTGACAAAATGTTGTGTAATATTTGGTTAGAAGGGGATGCCTTTGCTACCGAGGGGTTTTTTTCTAGGGCATGTGGTAGACCCTATTCAATGGGAGATCTACAGGATTGATTATTGTGTTGAAATAAGATGGCGAGCAGTGGAAATATAGAGGTCGAGAAATTTAATGGTCATAGTTTTGAGCTATGGAAGCTCAAGATGGAGGATCTGGTGGTGGATAAACACTAGTGGATCATGGTAGATCCAAGCACTAAGCCAACAATAATTTCAAATGAAGAATGGACAAATTTTGAACGAAAGACAAAGAGAAAAATACGGTTGTGTATTT
This sequence comes from Pinus albicaulis, assembly GCA_034641835.2. NCBI lineage: Eukaryota > Viridiplantae > Streptophyta > Pinopsida > Pinales > Pinaceae > Pinus > Pinus albicaulis. Next base: position 10,834 of record JAXQQM020087894.1, on the reverse strand, counting down.
CAAATTCAGTATTGTTGGATGTATATAGAGAAGCTACTATGAAGAATTTGTGGGTCAAGCTAGGGAGTTTGTACCAATCTATGTCTCTGGTGAATAAATTGTTCCTACGGAAAAATATGGATAATCTGACGATGAAGGATGGATACTTGCTGACAGAGCATCTAAACTCGTTCAATAATATGGTAATTTAGTTGTCATATGTTGATATTAAAATATCAGATGAAGATAAGTTCATCAGTTTGCTAGGTTCTCTACCAGATTCATGGGACAATGTGGTTATTGAAATAGGTAGAAATATAACTACCTTGAATTTTGATGAAATTGTCTCAGCCTTGCTGTCGAAGGAAATGAGACGAAGAAATATGGAGGGCTAGAATGAAGATGCCTTATCTATATGAGGAAGGTCTTAGAATAGAAAAAAAAAATTTTTTTCGAGTGGGAGATATAAATCTAGAGGGAGATTTAAATATCCAAGAAAGCATGTAAAGTTGTGCTAGAAATGCGAAAAGGAAGGGAACTACAAAAATTACTACAGGGCCCTCTCTCTTTATATCTCTATTTGTCTTTCTCCCTTTGTCTCTCTCTCTCCCTTCCTCTCACTCTCTCTCTCCTTCTTCCCATCCCCTCTCTCTCTCTCTCTCTCTCTCTCTCATTGTTTCTCTCTCGCTCTCCCTCCATCTTCCTCTCACCCATACTATCTTTATCTCTCTCTCTCTCTCTCTCTCCCTTTCCATCCCACACCTCCCTCCTCTCCGCTCCCCCCACCCTCTCTCTCTCTCCTCCCCCAAACCTCTCTCTCCCTCTCTATCCATCCCTCTCTCTCCCCTATCTTAT
>JAXQQM020087894.1:0-5000 GCA_034641835.2 Pinus albicaulis | reverse complement strand
TCCCTCTCGCTCTACCTTCCCCTCCCCTTATAACCCCACCTCCTCTCCCTCTCTCTCTCTCTCTATATATATCCCTCTTAATTTCTCTCCCTTCCTCTCTCTTTCCATCTCTTCCCCTATCTTTCTCTCTCTTTCCCACCCTTCAATCTCATTATATCTCTCCCTCCCTCCCTCCATCTATCCCTCATTCAGCCTCTCTCTCTACCTGCCCCTCTCCCTATAACTCCCTCTCCCCCTCTCCCTCTCTCTCTCGCTCTCGCTCTCTCTCTCTCTCTCTCTCTCTCTCTCTCTCTCTCTCTCTCTCTCTCTCTCTCTCTCTCTCTCTATATATATATATATATATATATATATATATATATATATATATATCCCTCCTGATGTCTTTCACTTCCTCTCTCTTTCCATCTCTCTCCCTCTCCCTATTCTCCCTCCCTCATCCCTCCCACTCTCTCTCGCTCTCTCCCTAATTATCCCACTCCCTTTCCCTCTACCGTCCCCATCCCTTGCCCTCTCCCCCTCCCCCTCTCTCCTTCTATTTCTCCCTAACTTACTCTCTTTCTCTCACCTTCCCCCTCTCTCGCTCTCCTCCCCTCTCTCTCTCTCTCTCTCTCTCTCTCTCTCTCTCTCTCTCTAATCCCCCCTCTCAAACAATCTCCTCCTCCCTCTTCCCTCTCCATGTCCCTCACACTCTCTCTTCCTGTCCCCCTCTCCCTCTCCCTCTCCCCCCACTCCTCCTCCCCTCTCACTGTCCCTCTCTCCCCCTCTTTCTCACAATCTCTGTCCATGTCCCTGTCCCCCTCGCACCCTCCAGCTCCAACTCCAGCTCCAGCTCCACCTCTCTCTACCCCTCCCCCCTCACACTCTCTCACACACACACATTTAAATAAACAAACACATCCATTCACATATCTTATATAAATAAAACAATTCTATTAATAAAAAGAATTAAATTATTTTATATCATCTAATTTTCAAAAGATAAATAATTACATATAATGAAATAATACAAAGATATCCATTCACATTATAAAGAATCATTTATAAATAATAATAATAATAATATTCTTTTCATTGTTATATAATTTTAAATCAATATAAAATTATAAAAAAAAATATAACTAAACTATTCAAATATAATAATTAACTAAAATATTCATTCACTAATAACAATATAAATATAAATGATAGATATCAAATATTATAGAATATATAAAAAAATATTAATTATATGATATTAATTTAACTTTCTATGTAGACTGATTTAATATAAATTTGTATTGCAAAAATTAAATATTTAAAATAAGAAAATCAAATATTAAAAAAATAAAAAATAAAAAATGAAATATATAGAGTGTAAATAAAAAAATATACAAAAATGTAAATGATTAATGATACCATAGTTCAAACATTCATGTTTAAAATCTATAATGATATAAAAATGATTAAAATATAATAATTATAACATTTATATATAAAATTAATGGTGAATAAAACAACTCTATTTGATAAGAGAAAAAGAGAAAAAGAGAAAATGGTGTGTACGCATCACTAAATTGCATATAACCTTTTACTTTCTTACATATAGGACAGTGTGATGAAGACCAACTCAGTTTATGATAAAGAGCTAAGAATGATTATTAAGAGAAATTAGAGCTAAGAATAATTATTAAGAGAAATTTATCTTGATGCATTAGACGAACTCGAAAACTAAAATCTAAAATAAAATCATGATATGTGTAAATGAGTTTAAACATTTTAGATTAAAAAAAAAATTCATGAAAAGTGAAAAAGTAATTGTAAGTAAAAAAAATAACTGTAACTATATTGATGATTAAAGGAAACTGAGATGTCTAAGAGAGCTTGAACATTTTCGATTTCAAAAAACTTGAAAAAAAAAAAAACATGAAGAAGTAATGGTTACTTGAGAAAAGAATTGTACTTATATTGATGACTTTAATCAATTGATAAGACTATTTTCAATGATTAAACTAGACCATTTTCAAGTTTCCTTTAATTAATTTTATAATATCCATTCAAACTAAAAAAAAATTAAATACATGCCCTGAATTTCAGCCAACATAAAGTTGTGGCGGTAACAAAAATAAACAAAAGCATAATGATGGCTAATGATGGCTTGACTGCGTGTGCCTGGACACAGAGAGATGGTCCGTTATTTTGAGATATAGAAAATTGGTCTTCATCGGAAAAATCTGTTTCACTTATACAGAGCAAGAGGGGTTTATTTTGTTTCGTTTATGTTAAATAAAGAAATGTATACATCTGTTGGTTGTATAAGTGTTGGATTAGTAGATGAAAAGGATTAATGGAATTGGGTATGACACATTTCAAAATTTAGCCAAAAAATAGTTAGTGTTATTGTATCTTCAAAGCATTTTTGATTATTTTTCCTTTTCATAACCACAATCTTGCAAACATGATAATAATAAGAAGACAAAATGTTGACATCTCAAATTTTTTGATTTCATAAACATACTTAATCAGTATTCATTATTGATCATTTTTTTAGGCATTTCTTATTATTTCTAGTTCTCATGTTTGAGTTAAGTTGTCATGTGCATTAAGGAAAAATTCGTTAAGGACTCTAAATTAACTAGTTGTTGCTTATGGCTATAAAATTGAGTTTTCATATATTTCACTAAGGATTTTAAATCATCTAGTTGTTACTTATGATAATAAAATAACTTAATTTATCTTTGAGACTATTATCATGGAACTTCCACCACTTATCAAGTGTGTTCCCATTCAAAATTCAAGTTGAACAATGCTTGTTTCTAGGTAGGACATAATGTAGTGGTAGGGCTATTTTGTTACCTAATTGGTTTATAGTGCTTCGTTAATGGGGTTGATATACGTATTAGAATAGATATATTTTACTCCAATGTTTAATAATAATTGAGATGGATTAAAAAAAAATAAAAACATAATTGATAAATTTATAAAATATCTAGGTTGAAATAGATCTAAATTGATTATTCGTTTATTCGAGATTTTAATTATTAATATGGTACGTTTTTGTTTTAATTTTATTTTACATTTGTATGAATTTTGTATTTTTTTTTTCAATTTAATTAATTAGCATCAACACTGCTCCCATAGCATGCCCACATACATATGTCTCCATTACGAAGGAATATTTTAACTCTAGTAATGCTAGAATCAATGCTTGACTGATATTCTTCTTTAACACCTTAAAGGCTCTTCGCCAACCCTTTCCCCACTCGAAACTCTTCCCACTTGATATTATGGTGTGGAGTGGTATTTATACTACTAAAAATGAGTCTATGAATTTCTTTAAGTACTATGTTTCCTCAACAAAACTCCTATCCTAAAAAACATTTAGTAAACCGTACCGGCCACTTCATGATGACCTCCGTCATGGAAGGATCCATCTTCAACTCTTCTCCACCTATCACGTATGTCGAATACACCAAAGTATATTGTGAAAAATCACACATCTTGAGATGTTGTCCTTTAAAGTCTCTAGAACCTACATCAAATGTGAGATGTGCTTGTCCTAGGTAGTAGCAATGTATACTAGTCAATTATCCAAATTTAAAAAAAAATGAGCTTATAAAAGTGCACAATATATCATTAATTAACTTCAGGAATGTAGTTGGTGCATTGCATAGGCTAAATATCATAACTAACCATTAATACAAATGTTTTCTAGTTTTGAAGCTGGTCTTCTAGGTATCCTCTTCTTTTACTCAAACCTAGTGACCCCCTGATTTTAAGTCTAGCTTGGTGAGGTATTTATCTTGTTGCATAATAGATCCTCTATCCTAGGCAAGAGGTACCCATTCTCAAGAGTAATTTTGTTTAAAACCCTATAAAAAATTTACATGCACCAAGTCGCATCATTCTTAGGCACAATTATAATGGGTGACCCACATGTGAGGTACTTGGTCGAATAACACCATCTTCTAATATCTATTACAGCTAATTCTTAACCTCATTTGTATTTATAAATGATTACTTGTACAACCCAACGTTTGGTAGTGGAGAGTCTAGAAAAAATTGGATCTCATGCTCCACTTCCCTCTTGGGTGGTAACCCTTTAGGCTTCTAGAGCACACCTTTGTATAAATGTATAAACTCTTCCAATTGTTTTTTATGTTCCTTCATAAACCCCACTAAGGATGACGTTGCTTTCACCAGCTCTTGTACAAACTAATTTTATCTTAAAAATATGAAAGCATACATTTTTCTAGAACTAATTACTTTCTTATCTTATTTGGCACTTACAAATAAAATTTTTGAGTTTCCCTTACATGTTTGGATGGTGAAGGATTTCCCATCCTTGATGAGGTGGTAATAGATGGCTCTTCACACAAAGATTCATGTCATATGTACATATAGTGACTTCCAATCATAACTATACATACATCGAGTGGAACTACATCTAATTCTACTTCATCATTAAAAGTAACAATAATACTAAATTTGATTACCTCCATAATGACGCATCTTAATGGTTATGATCTAGGATGGTCATGAGTCTTTAGTCCCAATTTCAGAGTGAAATTTATTTTTAGTGGATTTTCCTATGATTAAGATTCAAATAGACCATCAATTTTAGTCTTCTTGACTTGTGTCCATAGGGGCTTCACTCAATGAACCTCCAACATATCATGTGCGATCATAGAATATTAAAAAACACCCTTAATTTGAGTACATATTGGAAAATACCTCTAAAACTCACATTATTTAGCCCCCTCCCAATATAAACCCAATACACATTTCCAATTTAAAAAGCCCCTACTTTCACTATATATTGTAGGTATCCATTTTTTCATTAACATTTTTTATACCCCTTTATATTTTTCATTAACTTTGAGCTCCATTTTTTATACTTTCCAATATAAAAACCCTTTACCCCATATATATCCCCCAGTACATAATGTCATTTTTTCCTCATTATATATCTGCCAATATGAACTCACGTGGTATGGTATTGCTCCCAGGGTGAAGCCGCTGTG